>ML776565.1:241621-255958 GCA_009831015.1 Picea engelmannii
CAAGTTGTGTTGCTGTGTATTTATTTAAAGTACATATTTAACCATCTAAAAGAACAATTCCTCACACATAAACATTTAAAGGAAGATTCATAAACTTGGCACATAATTTTGTTCTTGCATATTTATACACATGAAGCAAGGTCATGTAAAGTTTATTTTAATGAAGTAGAGGGTGCTTGCATAGCATAACAAGTTAGCCTTCTATTTTCAGATCAATCCTTGAGTCTTGAAACCCTCCCATACTGTCAAGGCATGTGCCTACTCTAACCATGTCAAATTTTGATGTATACAGACACAGATTGCAGAAATTTCAACGTTGCCCCCATTCACTTATCATGGTGCGGGGTTGGTGGAAGACATTTTTGATGGGTGTATTGGAAGTTCCATGAAATTTCAAGAGAGTTTCGACAAATATTCTATGTATGGAAATGACGAGTGATGACAATGAGACATGGATGCTCTAAAATATTATGTGTGGGGTCGATGAATGTCATTAATCCCTTGACCATATATAATCCCTAAGCAATTAACCATTAAACTACATAACCCCTAAGCCCCAAATCCCTTATCCCTTGACCCTTAATCCCTTAAACTACAACCCCTAATCCCTTAAACCTTAATCCCTAGACCCCAAATCCATAAATCCCCTAATACCCAAAGTCCTTATCCACTTAACCACCAACAAATTAACTATTTAGGCACAGTATGCATTAAATTGGAAGCCAAACTAGAAGTTAAAAAGGAAGCTAATCTGGATGCGAACCAGGAAGAAAACCTGGAAGCTAAATTTGAAGCTAACCTGGAAGCTAAACTCGAAGATAAAATGGAAGCTAAACTTGGCGCTAACTTGGTTACTAAATTGGGTGCTAAATCAGGTGCTCAATTAGTCACTATTAGCACCAACTTGGGTTGCTCATCGCAAATAGCGCCTATTGATGATTAAAATCGCAACAAGGATTTTGTCCACAAAGTATTGCTAAATCCTATTATTTATAAGCTAATGATATATACAATACTAGTAGGTGGGACTCCCTTGTAGATTGGAGGATCAAATATAGCCTTGTTACACATTTTATGTTGTTGTTCGATGATGCTTACAGAGTTCTACATGATTGATGATAAGATACTGGTTCTATTTGTGACAAACGACAAATGGAGAATGCATGTTATGTGTTGGTTCTATTGCTCTAGACTCTAAATTCCATGTCATGATGGCTTATGTTAACTGTTATTACTTTTTCTATTGGTGCTTTGATTCATTACTTGTTACATTTGCACAAGATACATGTTAGTAACAACAATTAATAACAAAAAAGGGACCTATAAAAAAAATCCAAGAAAAAGGAACTAAACTATGCTATACTATATGCAGTGAAATTAAAGAAATGATGTTAGTCCTAACTAGAAATGTTAGTGGCTTTATTGAGTTATATGAAGGCGCACTTGATATAGAAATGGTTAATATTATATTGGGTGGCGCATTTGGCAAGCAATGTATGTTAGTTTCGATGCATGGATTAATGCAATGGATTAATTGTTGGTTGGTTGGCGTGTACTACATAATTGAATGAGGAGAGGATGGAAGCGATGTGAATTTACTGCACGTCACTCCATACCTCTCCCACTGGTCGTCACCCTAGCTTGCTTATTTCTCATTCGAATTTTGTTGTGGTTAAGCTTTGATTTTCATGCGAGGAAGGAACTGCTCGACCAAGCTCACATTTTTAAGGCCATTTGGTTACAGGTATTTTTTTTTCTCCATCCATGAACTCTCTTTGTTTATGAAATAAATATTGGTTGTTTTTTTCTCCATCCATGAACTCTCTTTGTTTATGAAATAAATATTGGCTAGGTAATGTATTGGTATGTGTTTTTCTTGAGGCTGGCAACTGTGTAAACTCCGATGTTTCTCTGGAATGGTTGTTTAAGTGTTATTTGTTACAAATGGAAAATTGGATGGTTGAAGTCACGATTTCATTGACTGTTCTATGTAAAGGAAGTAGTGATGGCTCTTTGTTGTCTCTATGGGTTTTTTTTTTAAGGTTTCATTTGGTTTGGACTTGCTAGTTGTCTCCTCACATTCTTGTAACCATACCCGGTCGTATTTGGTTTATGGGGTTGTTGTGTATGATTTAAACCACATTTGGGTCGTTTCATATCATTCTCCACTTGGTCATGGGCTCGTTTATGTTATTGGTCTCTACACAGTTGGTTATGGTGGATATTATGCCAAGAGGCTTTCTTTAGGGTTGGTTGCTATTTCATTGCTCTGCTTTTATATCAGCATTATTCATTTTTTTTGGGGGGGAAACCACAAGGGTTATACCCTGCGTGTTCTCAGTGGTGTTTACTAGCAAGTAAGGAACCTCTGCTCCTTTGTTCATAGTCTCTCATGCCTGAGGTCGGATTGTCACCCTCTCATACAAGTTAAGGGTTATAATGCTTGTATGTCCACCGTGTTGTCTTGAAGGGTTCTCACCTACTGTTGGTATGGTCGACTCCAGTCTCCCTGTGTTGGTTCCACCGAGTGAACCCTTGATTATTCAGAGCCCAATTTTGATAAATGGAGCCAGTTATATCATGTTGGGTATCTGGTTGACCATTATGAGTTGGTAGAATAGCGTCGACAATGGTTGATTGTTGGCTCATCTCTGTTGATAGAGTTGATTACACAGTTATAATCGGAAATGATTATTGGTATATAGTCGTTGCATTCTTTTATTTTGACAATTGGATTGATAACTCAGCATTGTTTTATGGTTTGATTGGGGGTATTCTTCTTTTCATTATGCATTGATATGTATGTTTCCTACAATGTTTTATAAATTGAAATGATGGTCGTTGTTACTATGTGTTTAAATTGCTTAATCAAGATTATTGCAATTTAAAGTGTTGATAGTTGTGGCTTGGTTGTCCACTATGTATATTTTATGGATATCGTGCATCATATCTTTTTATTGCACCATCAGATATGGGCACGAGGTTTTTAGTGGTATGGTTTCATTGCAATTTAATTGTTAAGATTGGTTGAAGGAATGGAATCAGGCACATTTTAAAGACCTTGTGTCTGTGTTTGATTTGAAGAATTAATTTATGGACAGTGGTTAAGGTTTTGATGTTGAACAGAGTTGAAACAAGTGACTTTGTGTTCATTGGAATTTTGTTTTAAATATAAAATGGAAGAAATGAGAGGAAACAAAATTTGTATACAAGATGTTTGGAAGGCATATTGATTTTGAGTATGATGACACTGTGTTAATTAAAAGTGTTGAAGATTTAAATATGGACAGTGAACAAGGGTTAATACACAGTAATTGTTTAATTGATCACATTAATTGTTTAGTTGGCATTGGATCGTTTGCATTAAATACAAAATTATTTTATGGATTACTTAATTGATTTTACAAACAGTGCCCGCTCTTTTCCCCTACCATTATTTCACTTTTTGCTAATCACAATCCCCTCACCTTCCCATATTCACTATCCACTCCATGTTCCTAAAATTTAATTACAATTAAAGGGAACTTTGTATTATGACAGTTTAAGATCGCAGGGATGGATTACCTCCCAGAGTGGAAAATATGGATTTTAATTTTTTTTATTTTATTAATTGTTGAGAACAATTGACTTCTGAATTTTTGGATAGCACACTATTTTTGGATATATGAGTAATATGTTTTGGAAATAATTTCAAATATCATTGAGATAAATTGTCAAATATGAATGTGGTGATGGGAGTCATAAGGAGGGATGTTTTGTTTAATTAACTATTTGTGTTATGATTGTTAAAAGCTAAAGGGAGTCACAAGGGGTACCACCTACTAGTTATTATTTATATAAAAACCCTTATTATGTTTTATTAATTTTCCCCCTTAACTAAAAAGTTGGTTGAGTTTTTAGTTAACTTAACTAATGAATTAGTTCAACTACTTCAACCAATTCTAAATTGCTTAAAGGAAAAAGGAAAGGGAGGAACAAGAGGAGAATAGAAGGAGAAGCATACTAAGGTTTTCTCTTTGAGTTTTTGTTGAGATAATCCAGTTTTCATTCATTCCTTAATTCATTAGAAGCCTAATTCTTTTTTATGATAGCAGGGTCCTATTGTAGACAGCAAGATTCGGGGCTGAATTTTCAGACACTTGTTTTTTAGAGGTGTTGATCTATCTTTGATAGTCTATGTAGACTTGTATGTTTGTGAATTAGATTTCATGACTGAAAAAGGCTATTGTGCAGAGTCGAGTGGGCAACAATCTGTGGCAAGTTGATCCATCTTTTAAAGTTCAGTTTTTTTTATTTTATGTCAGAATTCCTTTTGTATGTTTCATCGGGGACGTCTAAGTTTGACTTTGGTCCAAAACTTCCTTAGGAAATTTTGTAAAGAGAACTATTCTTTGATGAATCAGAATGAAATAAAGGATTGCTTTATGTCTCATCGGTTTTTATTATTGACTTGGTGTCTTTACTTCTGTCTCTATATTTATTTCAGCATCTGATATATTCAGAAAATTACATAAAAAATGATTTTTTAGCAAGCTTTTATTTATAAAAAAACAGCCTAAGCACTTGTAAACAATACTCGTGAATTAGGATATCAATTTTGTTGGCTATAAACATAGGGTGATATTTTTGTCTATCTTGCTTTATCTGAGAAAGATCTGAAAATGTTTGAGTAAGATCATTTCATATATTTTCCTCAACAGTGCCCAAAATAGCACCATCCCGATAAATAGTGTCGACTTTAGCAAAAAAGCGGAGAAAAATACATTAAAACAACCAGTGGAAGCAAAAAAGGAAGCTAATCACAAGGATTTGTTGTAGTGTAAGTGCATTATCCTAGTTGTTATCTTTGAGATATTTTGGAGAAATTTTAAGGGAATTATCTTGATTGTGCTCTCTAATTTAGAACAATTGGTTGCATTGATTTAATGCAAAAAAAATATACATTGATTTAAGTGATGATATGATAAAAATGATTTAGCATAATCAAGTAGTTGTATTCATTTTAACAATGATATAACATAAAACAATAGGGTGCTTTGATTGCAGTGATAATGATATAATATAAAACAATAGGGTGCATTGATTTCAGTGATAATATTATGAAAAATTATTCAGTGCATTAATTAATGGAACAAATGAAACAAGTCCCTCCTAAAATAATAATATAATTTCAAAATAGATATTACAAGTTGAAGTCATGCACTTTGTTTGGTTATGTGTAATTTATCTATTAGTATTTGCACATTAAAACAATTATAATATTAAGATATATAAAATGTGAAAAACATGCTCAACCTGGACTTCACAGTGTCCCTCTTAAAAGAATAGTATAATATTGAATAAATAAAAAGCTAGTGTTGAAAACAATAGAATTAAAAATGATTTAGTGCATTAATTAATTGAATAAATGATACAAAGTAAATTAATCCTCTATATTGCCCACAAGGGTGTAGACCGATTGGCAAGTGCGGTGTATATGGAAGGAAATTTGTAAATAGAGGTCTCAAGTTCGATTCTCACCCCGACTAACCTGTGCGCCATTCATGCGGGCTGTGTGGATGCACTTGGGGTTACAGTGGTAGTCATCGGGTATCGACCCTGTGTCACGCGAGTATGAGAACCGCGAGTTTCCGACTCCCCCAACCAAAAAAAAAAAAAATCCTCTATATTGACTTCAACTGTGAGATACAACTAATCATCAAGTGAAATGAATTTAGCAATAATGTAGTGGAAAAAAAATTCAAAACATATATTGTAAGTTGAAGTCATGTACTTTGTTTGATATTGTGTGATTTATCTATTAGTATTTGCACATTGAAACAATTATAATATTAAGATATATAAAATGTGAAAAATGTGCTCAACCTAGAAAAGTAGAAAAACAAAGGAAGAAAGATTGAGATTGATCACTATGTAAATATTTGTAATTTACTACATTCTTATTAGTATCACATTTTTCATCATTCTACATTGTTTTTGTTTTATATTCAACATATTCCTTATGTAACTCATTAACTTTATTTTTTATTCATACTCTCTATATTCTCAACAAACGGATGTAACTAAATAAATTTCAAATGATCAGATTAATCTTCGACATATAGATGTACAAATTGTTGTTGATCTACAAAGTTTGTGTGATCTCCCATGACTAGAACCATCATAGATCCATATTAACCCCGGATCTATCAAGCACCGAGATGGATCAAATCTCTTGAGGTGAAAACCTTTAACCTTTCCTCATGTTTTGCACTCTAAAAATGGTTTGCACCTGGAGAGATTTAATCCCTCTCAGTGCTTATAGATATGGGGTTAAGATGGATCTATGCTTGTTTTAATAAATGAGAGATGGTGTATTGAGGTGATATTAATGCATTGGCACTTTTCATTACTAACATTCATTTTTAATCATGAATTTGTGGGTTTATTACTTACTATAGTATCCACTTGCACCATTCATTTAAAAAAAAAGTTAAATCATGAGTTGCATGGGTTTATTACTTACTACGGTATCCACATGGACCAACACTTTTGATATATATATATATATATATATAGTCTAATGTGCTACATTTTTTCCCTTTTTCGGTCATATTATCCAGGGATATTTTCCCAAAATCCAGTGAGATATTGTTGAATCTATAGATTTGAGTGGTTAAATATGTATAATCTGAGTGCTCAAGGGGTTTTTCAGCGCGCTAAATCCTTTGTTGCATTCATAAATGCAATTGAAACAACAAAAAATTGTGATTTGATGTGGATTTGATGTCGATTTGTGTTTTTGAATTCCACCAAGGAGGGAAAAAATGTAGAACAGTTAGATAATTTAGTAGATTCATTTATGTGTATCTAGAGAGATGGGAAGGAGGATGGGTTTTCTCTGCAGAAACCCTAGTCGCTGGCCACATTGGAGTGCCTCATCATACGACCTGCGGCGTATAGCACACTCCCCAACGCCATAATTATTTCGGTCTCTCCCTCCTACTTTTTGGTGAGCACGTTTCTTTCTTTTATCTTCAGGTGATATGGTATGGGAGGAAGAAATTTTGGACAATTCAAAGGATTCCTTGTATGAATAGAAGATTTGGTCTATGTTAGGTGGCCTATCATTTACGTCTGACTCTCATCTGTTTCCTAATGCTTCCTACATGGATGTATGTGGTGTGGAGGATTCTTTCTTGGTGCCTGGTGGTTGGGCCTATGATATTGTCCATGAGACCTCTTCTTCTCTTCGGGATTAGGGATCGAGGGATCTTGGTTTGTCTCAGGAGGCTGATCCTTTCACGTTTGGTAGTTTCGCACCTATTCTCCCCATAAATATATCAGATTTTTTTTATCACAGAGGCTCGGTCAAGTGAAGGGTTCTCAGATAAGGTTTTCTTCCTAGAGGATCCTTTCAAAGGTATTGCGCAAAAAAATTCTCCTTTTGTCGATATTTCAAGGTATTTAGGGTTTTCAGGAAGAGAAAACAATCATTCAATCCCATTCCATCGGAGTTATCCTCCAATCTCAGCTGGCCTTGTAAATCCTCCAGCTGGCTCATACTCTAGCTTCGTTTCAGGTAAGTTTTTGTCTCTGGATCTGGCAAAGTTCCCAGTGTCTTCCCATATCAGATCTGCAGATGTTGTTAATGGGGAATTCTCGAGGAAAGGGTATTCTTACCCACTAAAGCACCAAGAATTTTGAGTGTGGTCCCCAGATCCATGGGTATCAGGGGAAGGGTATAAGTCTTCCTCTAAAATTCAGACGTCCCTGAAGTCTCAGGAAAGAATAAAATTGGTCCCAAAACCCAAAAAATTGGCACTAGGGGATGACATAATGCTTCTCTAGGTTTCAGAGATGATTGAGACGACAATGGTGGGTCGAGACAATGGACATCATTTGGGTATTAATACCCTGTGGGAGTGGGTAGATAAGTCATGTTCAGGCAAGGAAGACCATTTTCCCTTGATTTGATATTTTTTGAATGTGTGCTTTATGTTTCTCTTTCAATCCCCAACGGAAACTACCAGAGTTTTGAAATCCCCTTGGTGTATAGACTCGTCGCCAATCTTACTAAAGAGGTGGATGCCATTTTTTTATGCAAGTCGTGAAAGGGTAGATGAGCTACCAATATGGGTTCGATTACCTGGGCTACCATCGAAACTTTGGATGCCGAAGGGTTTCAAATGCTTGTGAAATTCCCTAGGTAGATATATGGATACAGATATGTCCTTCACCTCCACCAAAAAAATGTTAGTGTATTTTGTTCAGATTTCCTTGAACATTCACACAGGTCTGGTGGAGGAAATCGAATTATCTTGGGGTGACAAATCTTTTCTACAAAAACTGGATTATGAAGGAATATCCTTCAAATTTCGTAGATGCCATAAACATGGACATAACACCCATGATTTCACTCTTCCTATGAGGAACAAAGTCATATATTCTATGGGGTCATCGCAGAAAAAGAGAGATGTGGCTCAGATTGGAGAGGCTCATTCAGATCCCTCGTCGAAACTAGGCAGGGCAGGGACTGGAGGTAGTAGGGACTTGCCCCTCAAAAAATATATGCTCCATCAGGATAGGTTACTTCCTTCATGCTCTGGTAAAGTAGTGAGCTTTGATTGGGATATTCCATATCATTCAGAAGTGGCCACAAAGATACTCTAGCAAGGCATCGCATCACATATGGTTATGTCGCCTCGCTTCCTTCCCTCTTTAATTTACTTGTTCCAATCATTATTTTTTTGGGGAAAAGCATGGAAAAAGCCTTTGAAGTGTCTCCCTTCCTCAGATTCCTTCCCCAATCCCTATTTTTTTCCTTCTAAGCTCCCCTGGAAAATCTCTCATTAGCTCCTTAGTTGACCTTAGGTCTCCCACACACAGTCAGTATGCCTCGTGACTCTTATTTAGACTCTGAGGAGGATTTTATGGTCTATAAACGGAGGAATAGAGACATTTCGACCCTAGGGGGTATAAGCCAAAAATTGGATGGGTTGGTAATTAATCCTTTTCCAACCTCAAGAGGAAAGGGGAGGGGTAGGAAATCTAACCTCTCAAAATCACAGACCAGAGATGTTATAGATATGGAAATTGTTCGCCAATTATCCATCATAGGGGAACTTAGAGAAATGCAAACCCTAACTGGGGTTCTCGAATGAAGGTATTATCTTTCAATTGTAAGGGTGTGACAATCCTAGAAAAAAAACTTGCTCTCCACAGGTTGGTGGAGTCAACTCAGCCATACATGATTTTGCTTCAGGAGACTCTGGGGGATGAAAAAAAAATTGTTCCCTTCTGGAGAAAATTTTTAGAGGATGGAATTTTATGGGAATGGATGCTAAGGTTCATTCTGGGGGTTTTCCCATTAGTTGGAATCCCAAAAATATACAATTAATCAATTCATGGGGTTTTGAATCTGGGATAGGGATAAAAGTCTTTGTGGAAGATTTGGGCAGATGTTTCTATGTCCTCAATATATACGGTCCCTCCAAAGATCATCCTCCTTTTTGGGATCATCTACTAAACAAATATTTCATGAAAGAAGGAGACATTATTCTGGGGGGTGATCGAAATTTCTCCCTAGGATCAGTTGAGTCTTGGGGACAAAGAGAACACCTTGGTGCACTATCGGAATATTTTAGACATAAATTAGGGGAGTCAAGGCTTCTAGACATCACCCCTATAAGATTGAGTCCTACTTCGAGAAATAAACAAATTGGGGATGACCACATTGCCAAAAGGATTGATCGCTTTATGCTCTTTGAATCTCTTTTGGATTCACCTCTAATTTTTAGACAATGGGTGGAACAGATGCAGACTCTGATCATTTTCCAATTTTTCTACAGATAGAAGGAAGACCAAAGAAATTGGCTAGACCCTTTAAATTCAATTCAGTGTGGCTTAAGGAGGAGGATCTCCTTAACCTAGTAAAGTAGATATGGACCCCTATTGGTCAAGAAGACAGGGAAGTGGTTCAATTTTCCCAAAATTTAAAAAAATTTAAAAAGGTCATTGTTGAGTGGGCAAGAAAGAAGAAACAGAATGATGAGAGGGAGCTTATAAATATTGAATCAGAGTCCAGACTACCTATGAATCGGAGGCAGGTAGTTTTTCCACCCTAGAAGCAAAAAGGGTTGTGTTAGCCCTCTAGAAGGAAAAAAGTAAATTGGTTGAATAAAAGGAAGTTGAGTGGTGTCTAAAGAGTAGAGCCTTATGGTTGAGGATTGGGGATGAGAACACAAAAAATTTCCAAGCTTATGCAAAAGGGAGGAAAATTTAAAATACCATATGGAGCCTAAAGGATGATAGTGGAAGATTCCATTCCACTTTTGAGGATCTGGACCAATTCGGCACAATTCATTTTAGAAACTTATTCAAAGATGATGAAACAGTTTCTATTGATTCCATAGTATAGTTGGCACTCTATTTCCCTCGTTTTGTGGATGAAACTGAAAACATGGTACTTATGGAAGAAGTCACTGAAGACGAGCTCAAAGAGGTGCTACACAATTTTCAAAAATATAAGAGACCCATCCCAGATGGATGGTCCATGGATTTGTTTATGTGGTTTTATGATGTTATTTGGCTTGACATTCTCAAGGTGGTTGAGGAATCTTGTATCAATGGTTACATGCATCCCCCACTAAATGCTACATTCATTTCCCTCATTCCTAAGAAGGATGATCCTCAATATTTTGAGTATTTTAGACCCATATTTCTATGTAACAACATCTATAAGGTGGTGACCAAGATCATCAGCAAAAGACTAAAATATTTCCTCTCAAAAACAATCTCACAAGAACAATTTGGTTTTCTGGAAGGAAGATAGATTCATGAAGCCATTGGAGTGGTTCAAGAGGCTTTGCATAGCATGAAGTCTAGGAAGACAAAATGTGTGGTTGTAAATATTGATCTATCCAAAGCCTATGATAGAGTCATTTGTCTCTACATAAGGATGCTCCTAACACACTTGGTGTTTGATCTTCCTTTTATAAATTGGATCGTGAGCTATATATTGATTGTATCATTTGTATTCCTCATAAATGGAGCAACCTCTTCCTTTTTCTCAGCAAAACAGGGACTTAGACAAGGGTTCCCTCTATCCCCCTTACTCTTCCTACTAGTAGCAGAAGGTCTCAGCAGGGCTATTGGTGAAGAAAAATCCATAGGTGAATTCCAAGGTGTTTCCATCTCCCCATCTCTAAGGATCACACATTTTCTATTTGTGGATGATGTTTTGATTTTTTGTTGTGGAATGAGGGGAGATGTGGAGAAATTAAATCACATATTGGACCTTTTTGGGCATGCCACTAGGATGAAAATAAATGCCAAAAAATCCACTATGTCACCCAATGTTGTGGAGGAAGAAGAGATTAACTTTTACAAGGAGCTCTTCCCTTTTTCTCTTATGCCTTTTAATGAGGGCTTAAAGTATTTGGGATTTCAACTCTGTTAGGGACCTAACCTACCTAACCCATCAAGTGGGTAGAATAATATATTTCCATGTAATAAAGGTCAATATTAATAAGGCCTAGTAATAAGGAGGAATAAGTCAAATGTAAGAAGACATAATAGAAGCTTCCGCTTCTAGAAGGATCTTCCTCTAGATTGTTCTTTTGGATAGATAGATTTAGTATAAATAGGAGTAGATGGTATGAGAAGTTTTGTCTTGAATAATTATTGTAATAGAGTTCTTCTATGTTGGAGGTTTCCCCCTTGAAGAGGCAAGTGAACCTTATTTCCTATCAATAAAGGTATAATTCTGGTGTTGTGGTTCCATATAATTTGTTGTTTTGTTGTTATCTTTGCAGTATTTTTGTATTATGTTGCTATCTCAGTGTTATTTTCTACATTATTTCTCTTCTTTGCTAATATAATAGACTTGGTACCTTACAAACTCAAGACAAACAACTACAAGAAGGAGGATTGGAGTTGGCTTGTAGCCAAACTTGAAAAGAGATTAAAATATTGGAGGTTCCACTGGCTCTCTCGAGTAGGGAGATTGGTATTAGTCAAGTATGTTTTAGAATCCATTCTGGTATATTGGATCTCTTTATCTTGGATTGTGAAAGGAACACTTGAGAAAATAAGGCGTACATGCTTCATAATTTTATGGGCAGGTTCAAAAGATCACTTTGTACTTCCATGGGTCAAATGGGATGTCATGGTTGTCCTCAAATTGATGGGGGGGTGGGGTCTCAAAAACATCCACCTTTTCTCCAAGGCTCTTGCACCAAAAATAGGATGGATATTGATCTCAAAAGACAGCCTCTAGATGAAGGTGGTAACTCATAAATATATATGCTCATATTTAGTGGAGGAATGGATTAGAATGCCAATAAAGGAAGTAGTTAATTGCTCTATTATTTGGAAAGCACTGATAAATTATTTTCATATTGTGGGGGAAGTCTTAGCATGGAGAGTTTGGAAAGGCACAAAAGTTATAATTGACATTGATCCATGGCCAGGAAGTGGTCGAAGTCATCTACTTCCTCTGCCTTTGATTGAGTCCTTACATGAACGAGGAATTTAATATCTTATACAAATTGTTGATAGCAACAAAACCACTATCTGGAGACAAGCATAGAAAGATGTTGCTCAACTCGGTTTGTGGGAGGAGTTCAATGTCACATGGGATGATTACACCAGAGCCCTACAAATGAGTCATGTCAATATCACAGATAAAGAGGATGATTTAGTTTGGCAGCATAACCCCCATGGAATTCATACACAAAAAGTGGGATATACCCAAACCAACATAGATATTCTTCGACAAGAACGCTCTTGGTGGTGGAAATGGGTCTGGAAAATAAAATTTACTTTAAAATCACGCCTCTTCCTATGGTGTATGATAAAAAAATAAGGTTCCCACATGGGATAAGATGAGAAGTCGATGCGTGGAAGGTTCGGGTTGGTGTGCACTCTGTAAAGCGAAAGAGGAATCAGTCACACATATTTTTTTAAATTGACCTTTTGTTCATCAGATATGGATTGAATTTTAAGCTACCCTAAATCAATTTTTCATATGGAAAGGGACAATAATTGAAGAATCTTGGAGGGAGTGGATGACGAACCCACAAAATCAAAACATAAAATCTCTCCCACTTATCATAAATTGGGGAGTCTGGTTGACCCAAAATTCGGTCATTTTCAATCAAAAATCTTCCACTCCAAAGCACATAGTGGCTCAAAGTCTTAGCATATTATCACCCTTCCCTCAAGGGAAGGATGGACCTCAGGTGAGGAATGTTTTTGTAGAAACTATGATCAAACAAAGCCATGGGCCTATTTGGCTGGGGCCTCACAAAATGATGGACAGATATGTGGGGGTGGGGTTGTTTTATATCTTTTTGAATCCCATTATTACAATTTAACTATGGGAATAGGTCCAGGTACAAATAATTATGTGAAGTTGATGGCCCTTAAACTGTTGCTCACCTTTGTCGAGGAAAAAGGGATAAACTCTTTACAAATCTTTGGAGACTCTATGGTGGCTATAAGTTGGATCAGAAAATCCCAAGTTTTTCACAACATCAAAGTTTCTCCACTCCTTGATGAAGTTTTTATTATCTTGGCTTCTTACAGACACTTTACTATCCATCGTGTTTATAGGGAAAGAAATTGGACAACATATAACCTCTCTAAAGAGGGTCTTCGGCTGGATCTGGGGCAGTGGAAAATAGAAAAATTCAAAGGGACAACTCACGATTTTTATCACAGACCATTTATAGATCATGTGGATCAGGAGGGACCTATCCCTCATTCCTGATACCTATTTTGACTGGACCCCATGGCTAGGTCTCCTTTTTTACTCCTACTTTGTGGGTCAGAGTTACTTTTTTTTAACAACAATGAAGCAATTTTGCTTGGTTTTAGTTATGTGGGTATATTTTTAACAATAGAACGAAGCTCCAATTCCATTTTTCTAGAGATATAATACTTGCAAATCAGTAATTTACTCTTCCATAGTTTTATTTATCACAACTATTTTGTATTTTTATATTTGCACATATCTTATGTAGGCCTTGTTGGAGAGGTGAGCCAGTGGGGCTCACTATTTATAGCCTCTTACTTTTTGAGGATGAACTCTTTGCTTTGGGTGTTCTGGTGGACCAAATGCATGGTTATACATGCATTATACAGACCTAGGGAAAATATATATATATATATGAGTGTTTTCAATTTCTTTCACAGTATGTACAACAGTTAGTAAGCAATCCTATTATTCAAGATTTATATGTATGATAATGGTGTAATTTCTAGATTTTTCATTTTAAATTATGCCTTTATTATAAAAAAATGAAAAAGTGAATTTTAAAAATATTTAATAATTTTTTTTTCAACAAAACTTAT
>ML776565.1:282380-303462 GCA_009831015.1 Picea engelmannii
TATATATATATATATATATATATATATATATATATATATATATATATATATATATATATATATATATATCTGGAACAAGACCTACAGTAATGGCATCCAAAGCCCAGTTAGGACCTCCATGAATGCTAGGAAACAAAATGTTAGCCTAGCAAATGAGGTCACAAGAGCAATGAAGAATGTTAGAGAGTGGAAAATTCTCAATGGTGAGAGTAGAATGGAGCATTCTTGGTATCTTAAAGACAAACAAGCCGCCAATGGAGAACAAAAAAATTTGTATTGTGTTGAATTTGAGCATGTCCAAGCAAGCTATCAGTCACTTGGCATGTTATGAGATATATGTTTGGTGCCAGGAACAGATATTGTTTATGCACTGGTGAAACAATCAAAGACATATCTCAAGATTAGATATTGTTTGAATATGAGAAATTATAAAAAGAAAGAAAGTTTCACAAAATTATGTGCAATGATCATGACAGACAATGAGATGGGAAATGTAAGTTTGTTTATTCTTATTTTTGTAGCATGTATTATTATAAGTTTCATGATAATTGTTAAATCTTATTTAACAATGGAAATGGCGTATTTTATTTTTACAGGATTTTACTAGGCGAATTTCAGAGATGTTAGTGGGGATTTATTCTAGAGAGAGAAATATCATGGAAGTCATCAATTCCTTTCATATCGATAAGGCACGGGAAGGAAGGAAAAAGAAGCAAAGAGTAACGGAAGTTGAAGATGCAGGAGAAAACAGAGAAGAACAACAAAGAAGAAATAAAATTCATCATTCTAGAAAGGATAAAAGGGTTACATTTGAAGATATGGAAACTCTAGATGAAGATTTCACAGAAATTAATGCAAATGAGGTTACCTATGTTCCTCAGAAAAAGACTAAACAACATAAGTGCAAAAGAGGTATGGGCAATGATGATTTCATTCCTAGTGATTATGAAGAGATTGTTGAGTTAGGTGAAACTCATTTAAATCGTAAAAAGAGGAAAGCAAAGGTTGTTGATGAAGAAGAATTGATAGTTACCTCTGAATATCATGATGGAAGTCCTAAAGGTAGCAGAGAAATAATAACACCAGATGCTGATCTAGAAGATGGTGTTATCAAAACAATGCAAAATATCATTCGAGATCGACTAAGGAGGAACAATTTCGTTGATGAGGGCCATACATTTCTGTTGAATGTGAAGCAGCTATATAATCCCACAGAAGGCCGAGAAAAATACCAAATTAGAAAAACACATCAGTTTCATATCCAAAACTTGAAAGCACTGATTAGGCACAATCCATATGCACATGTGGTTGACTACTTAGTTCTTGTTGATCCAATGGAAGTTCCTACCAAGGATGCATTTGATAGGTCAAAATGTTTTGAGTATAAATATTATGTGATTGGAGGAAATCATTATGCATAGGCCATAAGAGAATTGATGCAAGAGTATCCCAATAACCCTCTCTTTCAGACAATCAGATGTGTAATTTATGTTGGTTTAACAGATGGAGAAGCAAATTTATTGGCATGGGATCATAACATAGATAATGAGTATAGGATGTCCATGAATTTCATTCTAAGAGTGAGATTTATCCATAATGAGTTTTTTGTAATATGTGGTGGGGATAGATCAAACATTGATGAAAATTTCAGGAAGGAATGTTGTATGGAAATAGGCTTCCCTATTTATAAGGAAAGTGTAAAAGTAAAAAATCGCAAAGGAAGTGATGCATTCAGAGCTATGGATAGCTATTTCCAATTGGGATTTAAAACTGGACAGATATGGGATTTGGTATATGAGATCTTCAACCTATGGAAAAATATTGGTATAAAAAATCATAAGGTTAGGAAGTATAAATCCTTAGTAGGTAGTACAAGTAAGACTTATCCTAAAATCAAAAACCTTCCAGATGATATGACTATAACGCCTTGGATAACGATGCAAGTGAATGATGAAAAACTTGTCATAGCTATATTATCATGTGTAAGGTTAGGTGAATTATCAATGGAGGAAATGTGTGATGAATTTAAAAAGTAAGTCTGTTGAGTTATTTTTTTTTATGTTATGATTAAAAAATTAATTGTTTCTATATAACAAAAGAATGTATTGTAATCTATATATTATTATAACAATAAAAAAAAAATTATTTAGTCACAAGGTTTATATGAGAATACAAGAGGAAATGGTTAAGATGTTGAATGAGCAGAGTTGGGAGGATGTTAGACTCAATTATCCAGATGCAAGTTCTTCAACAACATTGAGTCAATTTTTTGTCACATTCAAAAAGGTATGTTGATTTATTACATTCATTTTATTCATTTGTAGGTTAATTTATTTCGATTTTATTAGTTATGTGTGTGTGTGTGTGTGTGTGTGTGTGTTTGTTTCATTAAATATGTCAAAGAAGAATATAACTGGAGTACCTGAAACCTTCAAATGTTATACTCAAAAAGTTAAGTTTGAAAGAGAAAGAAGGCGACGTCTTCAAAATGTTGAGCTTCATGACACCCTTGATCACTACATTTGGAATGGGCTTGACATTGTTCAATATAAAGTGATATTAGGGGATTCTAAAAACAATTGCAAATATTGTTCCTAAAAAAGAATACTCCCTAGTTATTGCAGATATCCCTCGTAGTTATAATATCCAAAACATTGAATATGATATTGAGCCTTATACTTACGAAGATTTCAGTAAAGTGGTTATGGGATTTCTAGAAGTCACAACATCACCATTTTGGATATTTCTGGTTTTTCATTCAGACACACAACAAAGATTAGTACAATCAAGTTTTAAGGGAAAAGAAAAGACAAGGATGCAACTTTATTGGTAAGATATTGAAATTGTATGTTTAGCGATTAAGATTAGAAATCTATTTTATTAATTTACAAGTTAATTGAATTTGTACTTATTTATGTTGCATGCAAAAACCTAATATTCATAGCTCCAATAGTGAACCATTTACACATGATATTGAAAGTATACATCTTGCAAGATGGACAAAAGATTATACTTATTATTCTATTCTTTACAATGTAAAGGATGGAAAGAAGCCTAGTAGTTTATTGGTTTACAATGATGTGGCTAGAAAGCTAACATATGAGGAAAAGGATTTCAAAGGAGAGATCGTTAACATTTATCAAAATCCACAAGCACTAATTAATTATCTTATAGATACATTTTCAAATGAAGGAGATTGGGTTTTGGATTTGTTCTCAGAATGAGGTAAGATTTATGATATAACATTTATGAAATCATACTTCACTCTTTATTATTTTTAATTTATGTTGTTTTACATTATTTACTTAAATTATTTATTTTGTATTTGATGATTAGGTACAACATTAGCATGTTGCTTACAAAAAGGAAGGAATTGCATAGGCATTGAAAGTGACGCAGTGCAATGCAGTTTTATTCAACAAAGAATTAATGTTATTCAAGCTCTTCCAGATGAAATGCAAGAAATTGGCTTGAGGAAAGGAGATTTTAATGACTCAAAGGTGGAAAAAATATCACAGGAACCTCAAGTACCATTAAGAGGTCTTCTTGGAAAAGATCACTTTGGAGAACTTGTAGATATCAATAACTCAATGGAAGATAAACATGAGGCAAATGAGCCATGGAAGCACAAAATGATGTCCAAGAAAATGATGATGTGTTTGTTGAGAATGATGAATTTGGGATATATGACATTGTCGATTAGTTTTACAATGCCCTTGAAGACAATGTTGAATTTTGCAAATTTTTTATGAGTTATAATTGTAATGTTTTGACTTTCAGATTTCAAAATAAGAATAATTATGCATCTATTGTCGTTTTATGATGAATATGTTTTATTATTTTCTTTTAAATTTTCTTTTTATGTGATTTAATATGCTAGAGAAAATGACATTAAATATTGCCAATTTTTTACTATAAATCTATAAAAATATCAAAAAAATGTTAATTTTTATTAATTTTTTCCATTTTTTGTTCAATTTTGTCCATAAAAATGCTTTATTTGACACGTTATTTATAGTGGAAAGCTTCTAAAATGTATAGGTTTTTTTTTTATAAATTGCTTTGAAATGTACATTTTTTTGCTAAATATTTAAAAATAGTGTTATTTAGCTACAATTATTTGCTATGTATTGAATAAAAATAAAAAGTGTGTTAAAAATACAATTTTACACTATATTTAAAAACTATGGCACCATGAATTAAATAATGAGACATAATTTTATGAAAAATATTAATTTCAAAAACGTAAATCTTATATAACATTTTTAGTATCATTAAAAATCATAAAAAAGAACATTGGTAAAAAAAAGATTTAGAAAAAATTGAAAATAGTTGGAAAACAAGCATTTAAAAAAAAAACAAAAAAAAGATTTAGGAAAATTTGAAAATAGTTCAAAAAAAAGCATTTTAGAAACAAAATTTGGATCCATTGTAGATAAGAAGATTTAAAATATCAAAAAATTACCTCTGAATGAAAAGGGGTGCTACTGGTAGCACCATTTTTCAAAATGTGGTAAAAAATGAGACCCTTGAAAAAATGAAAACTTGGAAAAGTTCTCGTTAAGTTGGTAATATTGATTATGGTATGCATTTCCTTGCCATGCGATGGTATGGTATGGTATGCCTTTCCATTCCATTCATTTCCTTTCCATACCATGCCTTGCCATGCCATGCAATGTCTTTCCATACCATGCCTTGTCATGCCATGCCTTTTCATACCATGTATTTCCTTTCCATGCCATGCATTTCCATACCATTCCTTGTCATGCCATTCCTTTTCTTTCCTTTCCATGCCATGCATTTCCATACCATTCCTTGTCATGCCATTCCTTTTCTTTCCTTTCCATGCCTTGTCATGCCATGTGATCAACCTAGTTGTCTAGTTAGTATTATCCTTGAAAATGGTTGAATCATCTTTGTAGGATAGTTAACTAAACTATGTACACTTTCCTATAGTATATGGTCATGGAATATTGTATTTTCAACATGAATTATTGTCCCCTTATCTTCATTTTAAAATTGCAAATCATAGACAAATTAATCACTATTTGCATCCATCTTTCACACACACACAAATTCAATTGTCAAACTGTCATCACATGCCCTTGAATATATACATCAACCAAAAGAAACTCATAATAACCATTTCAAATAGATACATAGTTCATCAATTGTGTTGCATAACTATTCAAACTAAACATGTAATGTACCGGTCCATCAAGCAAACTATATCTCACAATCTCACATATAATCAAAATGCATCATAGTCTATTTGATTTAGAATAGAACATGTTCAAGACATCAAATAGTAGGTGATTTAGAAATTAGTTCATAATATCCTAATTCTATGAGGGTGTCCCTATTCAATAAGAAAAAGTTTCCATTGTGACAAGAAATATGTGGCTATTCAGGGACACCATTCTCAAATAGAGGGAACTCGATTATAATCTTACTTGCACCATAAAACAATTTTTTTCTTTGGTTGGTAAACTGGGAAATCCTTAGTCTAATAATTCATTTCAAGCAATATCTATTAATAACTATCAGCTTCAACACAACACAAACCATTCATAATAGATGCTTTCACACAAGAGATTAGATGGAAAGTGGTATTGCAAAAAACAGGTGGGTTTATGGGTAGGATAATGGCAAGGATAGGTTCAAGAACTTGTTAGTAAGAAAATTCTACCTAGCCTTACTATTTCCAACCAACTTGCTAATCATTCAATGCCCAAATTAGATATCCTCCACACTACATATAAGTTTATTTGAACTCTTGGGCTTCCAAAGTGAAATACATTACCTATTCATAAGTTAACAAGACCACTCCTCAAAATTCAATTTGCAAATTGCGTGATTTTCCAAGCTATCACAGTATGTGCCTATAAAAATGTGAATTCATATTCTAAATTTAAATCTCATACACGTGGTGCAAATGGTAATTTCCAACACAATATACAACTTTAGTAAGGTTGTCATATCACACTTCAAATGGATTTTCCCTATCAATAAACCTCCTTTACATGCATTCAATTTAGGGGTAAATGAAAGCAAATTTACAAATGGATTTAAGCACCTACAAGGTATCCATATGAGAAAAAAAATAAAGCAAGATGAAAATTATATATCCCTAGCACACACATGCATAATTTTTAAAATACAACAACCTACACAACCGTATAATATGTGTAAACCCCAAGCAAGATTGGCACTACTCTTCCACCATGTATATCATAAGAAAACATTTACAAGAAGATAAACCCTTCAGTTTCAATGTCTCATTATCATCCGAGGGATCGAAATCCATCATGACCTACACTTCAAATCCAAAGGGGAAAATTCAACCATGATTTATAAATATTACAACTAGCCACACCAAGCCAAATAATCGTTGAGTAAACCCTTATCAACAATGGAAATCTATCCAAAATCTTGTCAACCTAAAGTTCAAAATGCTACAAATTCAACTTAAGGCATAGATCATTTAAACCCAAGAGAATTCGAAATATAAGTGCTAGTTTGTTCATTAACCATTACTACAAAAGTCAAAATGAAGAATTTGACCACAAATTCCTTCCAAATAATTAGCAATAATTGCTTCATGTAATAGTTAATTTGCAACATCTTCAAATTGGGCATGATATAGCTTGTTTGGGCATGTAAATATATTGTAACAAATAACTTGAATGACAGAAATAGTAATAATGAGACAAGTATAAGAATTTGTATCCACCCCTGGAAAGGACAGTATATGGACCGAATTAGGCTAACGCTCTACAATGGGTGAATAAAAAGGACTATGAAGAAGAGGTGGGAGACCTAACAGGGTTGTCAAGCATTTAAATTTACTGAGTTGAGCATTAGGAACCCATCAAAAATTTTGCCTCTATTTCATGATATAAACCTACCATGCCATAAACTAACAATCAATGTTAGAGACATACTAATAGACTAACATGAGTAAGCAGAATAGGAAACATTGTCTAAGGTCTTATTGATTGTACAATTCCCTTCTTAGGCAACCATGAAAAGCTTAAAACCACAATAAATGCAACTTGGAAAACTCAAAAAGGGAAAGGTGCTAAAAATGTAAATATGTATGCATAATCTAGACCAACATGAAAATGAAAACAAAACCAGACCTATCATGTTAGTGCTAGAAGTTGTTCATAGACTGCCTTAGGAACAAGCCTGACACATCTTATTTCAAAATTCTCAATAAAGTCTTAAAATGCGGAAGGATCACACTCTTGGTCTCAATGAGGCTTATGATTTGAGCTATTTAAGCCACTTCCCTATGTGCAGCAAACCAGGTAAATAAAACCTATGTTTAGTGAAATGAGATTAGGTGATATGATTAGGAAGAACTGAGGAACAAAACCAAAAATTTCACCGAAGAGAATCATGTTCTTTAATAAATCTTCACTCAGGAATACTTTCCAAATAAGATTTAAAAGACTTAAACATTCATGTGGAAATGATTGCACTATACCCTATAGAGAAACCTTTTCAGCACAGACATACAGTCATATGATCATATAATAGCAACAATATATTTAAGATGAAGCAACAAAGATGGTAAACGTAGATAAGGAAAACACACTAACCATTGACTTTATTAGCAATTGATATCTTTACATAGGAATAGATAAGAAAAAATAGTCTGAAGGATTTTACAATGAAATCCAAATGTAGGGATCGAAACCCCTCTTTCCCTCTGTATTTTTCATTCCTTATATAGATTTTACATAAAGTAGATAACATTTAATATCAACCTATTAATTAGGAACAACACCTAACTAACTCCTAAAAACCCTGAGGGATAATTTATTCCTTATCTATTGATATACAAAAATAGAAAAACAGTTACAACAATAAATCTTGATTTCTAGGCAACATCCTTGCACTAGAATAGGTCTTTAGAAAATCAAGCTTCATTTGAAAAATGAGCTTTCCTTTCCTCTGATATTCAATGATTGATCTAATTGTTATCTTAACTCAGCAGATAGCAAGTCGAATAGGTGGTTGGTCCCATGATCATCCTCTAAAACAGAGCATTGTTGTTACAATTTAAAATACCTTGTAGACTACCTTTAGGAAAACATAATACATCCATACCTCGTGTTAGTTGGGATATATGATATTCATATAATAATAAGTGGTAGCAGGAGGATCCTCTCATAGATTCACCATAGATATATATCAAATATAATCCAGCAAGATGATAAAGAAAGTGTGCAATTAGAATTGCTTCTGGTGGAATATCATCCCCATCAGAAATCAATTTCATACTAATCGGTGGCAACTCTAGGCTCAAAGAACTATGAAACTTGTTAGATAGGCATGATTCTACAATGACACTCTCTAATGGTAAAACAAACATTTTGGGTGAAAGTGAGCAAAATACCATATAAAAGTGCTTCACTAATTGCTACCAAAAGGTCTTGCAAGAGCAAATAGCATTGCATCCAATTACTATAGTTATTGGAAGAAGTAGTTCGTCAATTTGAGCCTGAAACCCATCATCATTTTGACAAATGAAAATGCTAGCTCAGTGTAATGAAAACATGATAACTTTAGCTTTAAAGAATGAGTTATGTTGTACTATCCAATCATAAAAACCTAGAATAATACAAGTCGACACCAAACTCCTCTGTGCCAAACTTTATGAGAAAATATTCTTTGAGTGTTGTGTATGATTCCTCTATCACCTAATAAATAATCTTTGACAACTGGAGTAAGATATGTATCCACATTCCCCCGGATGGGGTGTTAGTGGGTTACACTTGGCGTGGGGAGGAGGTCGGCACTAGCCCACCAGGCACGAGGCCACGTGATGGGCCCGTGCCAACTTTCGTCACCCTCCTCCAGCATTAAAACAACCCTCGACGACGTAATTGCCCATGTACGCGCCCTCCCTTTACTTTGAATGCCATAGTATGGCTATGTCGCAGTTACACCGCACCCGTCTCTGATTGAGAGGCGAGGAGCGCATTCCTTTGCATTCTTGGGCTGACATTATCTGCTTCCTCTGGCTCTCTGCTAGCCTCCTTCGTCTCTGCGCCCTCCATTTCCGGCTGTCGCACCCTGCCACGAACGATCCAATGCCCCACCAGAGAGGGAGGCCGAGGAGAGGCTCTCCCTGGAAGCCTCGCAGACCCTCTTCTTCGCCCGAACCCCCTCATTCTCTGGCAATTGTCCCCTGGACAGCAAATGCTCCCCCGCGCCTTTGCTCTGCATCCACAGACCCGGTACCTATCCTGCCGCCCGTCGGTGATCACCCTCGAAGCTCTACAGGAGGACCTCCTCCTCCTCGCAGGCCAGGAAATTTTTATCATCATCACTCTGTTTCTGGCACTGGCATGCAGCTTCGGGACAGTTTAGATATTATCTACGGCCTGGTGTTTGAATTACGTCAGGGGGTAGAGGATCTCCACTTTCGATTGCACACTACAGATGATAAGGTTGCGACCCTGCTTCAACTCCTGGCCTCCATGAGCGAAGCCTCTGCCTCTCATCCGGATGGAGCGACCTCAGAAGAGAAGCCTCACACGGCAACCGGGGAAGGTGACGTCAAGGAACGGAGCGTAGAGAAGCCTGGGTTGGAGAGCACCAGCTGCAGGATGGAAAAGGCAAATTCGGCAACTCGACAGCAGCAGGTGGACATGACAGAAGCCGAGGAGTCAGTGGACAATGTGAAAGACGAGATGATATGGGACACGGGGCCGACCTACATAGAAGAGGAACCTTGGCCGGGGGACCTCTCAGCCACGGGTCCAGGGTACCAGCCAGGTGTTTAATTATGTTTCTCTTTGCAAACTCTGTTAGTCTCAGTTAGTCTCAGTTATTCTAAACTTTCTTTTAGTTTCAGAACTGCTCTGCATACTTTCTAAGCTGGCTGGACTGGTTTCCCCTCTGTTGGGGCAGTCCAGTGAAGCTAGTTTGACTATGGATGTAATGTGGCACACCAACCTGAATTTTGGCAGGACCTTAATATAATTCTACTTCTTACTTTAAAAAAAAAAAAAAAAAGATATGTATCCACATTAGAAAAAAATATTAGTGGAATAAATTGCACCCTTGATATAAATGCCAATAATAAGGACTATTGTTGAACTCACAAAACCTTTCCAACGTTTAGAACAAACAAGAATTTTTTATAATTTGGTACAGCAGTTTGGCATTCATCAATCGTTTTCATGCATCTACTTAATCAATTGGAAGTTTTGTTACTTGAAAGTTGGTGGGCTCTTCCTTATGGACGCTGCCTTGAACTTGTTTCAATCACCACCTGTGTATTTTCCTTTGCGACCAATAACTCACGGCAATGTAGTGAATATTCAATATGGCATTTATCAATGGAGTGGTTGTAGTTATAACATAAGATAGATATGGAAATTTTGATAGAATCAATGTAAAGTGAAAGTGAAAGTGGAATGGTGAGGTGGATGGGTAGGTGAGGTGAGAGAATGAGTGGGATAGATAGGTGAGAGAATGAGTGGGGTGATGTGAGTGGTATTTATTATTTTATTTATATTTTATTAACATATAAAATCAAACTTTTATAATAAAATTACACTAAATGAAACTAAGCCATGGAAATTGGATGCTTTTAGAAACAACGGGAGTAGAAAATAGAATAGGCAAGAATATGTCGTCCATCTCAACAATAGAACAGTTGTGGTACTATTTTGGTGAATTTTTTTACCGGGGTTTGGAACTTCATGTAGTGCCTTTAAGGCCACAATTTGATCATGAAAATATTAGTGCTAACATTGGCTCCACGAGGGATGGAAAGCTCCATGTGAACTACCAAGAACTTAGAAAAAATATGCCTTATATCCATTGGGCTATGGATTAATTCACCTTCATCCAAACTTCTGCAACTTATTATGAAACCAAAACATATTATTGTAAAACAAATGCAAATTGAATGTTGTACTCAAATTGAAAACCAAATACTTGCATGGAAAGCTTATTTATGCACACTCCTACTCATACTCCAATCAATTGAATTGTTGCTTGATCAAGAGTAATCAGCTTTCCAATGAATCCATAAAATCATCTGACTGATGAAATGTAATCCTTGTTTGATGCTAAGTAAGAAGACATGAAGAGAGTATATCATGAAAAACAAAAATTCCACAAAAAACATGTACTCACAGCTACAAATAAATGAGATGCCAAAACTTGAAGCATTTGGGATCTATGGAAATGACAAATCCATCCAGGCTGCTATTGGATCCTGAAACTTATAGAAAACCTCCAGCTGATCCAAGAAAGGAAATTGCATCGGTGTTAGATCTTATGCAATTTGATTTTCGTGCAAAATTGAAGATTGTTGTAGGTTGATTTCACTCTTGATCACATGTTGTTCAATATTTGTTGCATATTCAGGTACAAGAACGGTGAATGCAGACTTGTTGATCTCCGGTGATAGTTGTTGGATCAATTTATTTGACCAATTATGCTCATCTAACTGATGTTTTGCAGGGAAATCTTCAACTTGTTCTTTATGATCAAACAAATCTGGCATATTCCTTTTGGAACTACACCACCTCTCCTGAGATATTTTTGACTCATGATTAAAAATATTAAATCTTTGATCTTCACAAATCAGTGGTTGTTCTTGCTCTTCAACTTCACTGTCTCCGTAGTGATCAAACAAAGGTGGACCATTAAGGGATATAACTTGATAAATCTGCTCATAATCTTTTTCAATGATGAGCGCATTGAATGATCTTGCAGCAAAAGTATGTTGAAAAGACACTTTCTCTTCTTCATAACCAGCAAATGGATTTTGTTCAACTTCAAATATGTCATAAACAGTTTGATTTAAACATCTATTAACATGATCTACTATTTTTTTATCTTGAAAAATCTCTTCAACCATTTCATGATCAATTTTTTATTGCACATGACTATCACTTATTTCAAGATCTAAATATTTCTTCTTTAAAAATTGTTGATCTTGAACATGTTGTTGATTAAGGTTGGTTGTCATTGATGTCAACCCTTGAAGAAATCCCCATAGCACAAAGGTTGGGTAATGGACCCAAGATTGTTTGATGTAAAGATGAATCGTTATTTTCTTGTCATGGTTGATAATAAGTATAAATGGATGAAATCCAAAGTGGTCCCCTTATGGTGAAAGTCCTCACGGGAAGACGTTATGCGGATTGAGTTATCCTAGAAGTATGGTTAGAGAAAGCATGTGTATTTATGGAATAATGATATTAAGGTCAGTGAATTTTTCATTTAAACTATCCTAGATGGATAGTGCTTGTCATGCCATTTCCGATGGTATGTGGAACGTCACATAACTCCTCACAGTTAGAGAGTTATGGCCATGAGAAGTTGGAGAACCCAGGTTTCAGTAATGGACCCAAGTTTGTTTGATGGGTAATGGTATGTGTTTTGATATATTTCTAGGTAATACTATTCTATATGGATGGCACATGTCATTCCATTTCTGGTGGTATGTGGAACGTCACATAACTCCTCACGGTTTGAGAGTTATGGCCTTACGAAGTTGGAGGACCCTCTTATGTCATCTAGAAGCCTCAAAAGGTCAAAGTAGTCAAAGTGGTTTAAGAGATTTTAGAAGGTAAATAATAAAGTGAANTGATGAGTGTACTATAATTCAAAGTGAATACAAAATAAATTATTTAAATAATAAATTTAATGGAGAAATTAGAAGTGGGTTAACCCTAAAATAAGGAAAGTGGGCAAAGTGACCTAGAAGATGTTTTTAAGGAAGCTACTTGGAGAGTATAAATAAGAGGCAAGGCTCTCTCATTTTAGATAGACTTGAGCATATTGAATACCTATAGGTTTCTGAGGTAACCAAAGGATATCTACGCCAAATTTCTAAGGGAAGGTGAAGAAAAGAAGGCCGTAATTCAAGGAAGGATAAATTCTTTTGATGATGTTTTCTAAGGTATGTTATTTACAGGTCATCTCACCATTTTCACAATAAAAAAATTTCTAGAATGATTCAAACCATTAAATTGTTATTCCATTGAGGAAACATATCCAATTATATGTGGTAAAAAATTCATCTTGTGGGTCTTTGTATTTTTTGAGTTACACTCCGTGGAAAATAGGGTTTGTGGCTAGTCCTGAAACTAGTCAAAAAAAGGTGTTTCAGGTAAAAACGTCATAACTTCTTCATAACAGATCCAAATTCAGTAAGAAAAAATGTTTTGGTTATATTATAGTCTTTATTATGTGGTGTAACAGTTTCAGATTGATTCAACAAATATTCTGTGTGGGGCACGCTCTACAAGGTCGCTCTCTAGAATAAGCTAGAATTCAGCAAGGTATGCCATTTTTACTATAACTAATTTTCTGAGAGGTTCCAAGTAGTGAAACCTGGAGGAATTGCATAAAACACACTGAATAACATTGTGCATCAGTTTCATATCTTTATTCATTACGAGTACAAATTTATGATTATTTCAAGTTAGGGTTGTTGACTAATCCAAAACTAGTCATGTGAGACTAAAGAAAAGTTTGATGTAAATGTTAGTCTCTTGTTTTTTAAAGTTAAGGAAGGTTTGAAGTATGTGATAATATACCCCAGGTCTATTACAGAGTTATAAATCATATTTGGATGATGAAATTGATGAGAGATTTTGGTTGAGGTACAAGTTGGGTACATGGTTGAGACACGTAGTTGATGAGTTGGCACATACATGAGGTGTATAGTTGATGATGTTGGTACATATTGATGATTCATAGTTGATAAGTAGTTGACACATGATTGGTACATACTTGGTACATGGTTAGTTGCACTTTTTTATGGTACAGGTTGATTACAGATTGTTTGGTACAGGTTGGTGCATGGTTGATGCACTTGTTTATGGTACAGTTTGATGCATGGTTGATGCACTTGTTTATGGTACAGGTTTATTACAGGTTGAGGTATAGTTTTATGCATGGTTCAAGTTTATTGGTATAGGTTTACATTGATATATCTCACAGTGATAGTGTGACAGTGGTTCCATCATTATACTTCTATTTCAAGGCGATTGGACGAGGCAAGGATAGGTGGTTGTAGCCACCTTCCATTTGTAGCCGAAGAACATAAGGGGTTGTATCCTCCTTCTGGTTGTAGCCAGAGAATTGGGGATTTGGAGCTTCCCTCAGGTTGTACCCTGAGAAACTAGGGGGTTGGAGCCTCCTTCCAGTTGCAGCTGGAAAACAAAGGAAGTTGGTGCTTCCAAGGAATGTAATTCTTCAAGACATATAAGAAAAAGAATTATCTGGTTTTCTCCCAATTTGGGTTTCCACGTAAAACACTGGTGTACTGTGTCTATGTGTGATTGTTGATTTCTTATTGCTCATTTTTGGATAATAATTCTACATTGATATAACACTTGGATTATTTGAAGAAAAAGGATTATAATTACGTTATTACTGATTCACCCCCCCCCCCCTTTTCAATAATCCAACAATTGGTTTCATAGAATTTTCCTTCAGAAATCAGTTTAACCACTGAAAGGTAGATCATGGAGAGTACCAACTTGTATAAAAATGGAATACCACAGTTTGATGGACAGAAGTATGTTTTTTGGAGCATAAGGATGAAGACATATATACAGGCATAGGGATTTCAAGTTTGGAAATCAATTGTAGATGGATACACAACACCAGCAGTTCCCCGAACAAATGACAAAGCAGTGAAACTCGGTGAGAATAATTCCAAAGCCAAAAATGCACTTTTGAATGGTCTCAGTGATACGGTATTCACCAAAGTGTCACATTGTAAATCCGCTAAAGAGATTTGGGACAAGCTTCGAAATATTTATGAAGGAGATACAAAAGTCAAAGCAACAAAGCTTCAAACTTACAAAGGTCAGTTCGAACAACTAAAAATGAAGGAAGATGAGAATATTGCAGCTTACTTCTTACGAGTCGATGAAACAGTGAATGCAATCATAGGATTGGGAGAAGAAATCAAAGAATATGTAATTGTTCAAAAGGTACTAAGATCTCTTCCTATGAGATTTAACCCTAAGATATCAGCACTAGAAGAAAGATCGAATCTAAACTCAATAAGCATGGACGAACTGCATGGAATCTTCACAACATATGAAATGAGAACTGAACAGGAAAATCCAGATGTAAAAGAAGAAGCCTTCAAATCATCCAAAAGATCAAAGCAAAAGAAAAAGTAACAAGAATAATATAGCAGTAGCAGTGACATATCGAAGGATGATGAAGAAGTGGCCAACTTCATCAAAAGACTGAACAAGGGAACCGACGGTAGGTATACAGGTAAGCTTCCTTTAATTTGTTTTAATTGTGATGGTATTGGTCATTTTGCTAACAAATGTCCTCATAAGAAAAAGAGAAATGATGAAGGTTACTCAAAAATCAAACACACATATAAAGGAAAAAGAACTACAAAGAAAGTTTTCAAGAAAAGCTTATGCACCAAAGAAGACATATCATCATTGGATGAAGATGAAGTCAGTGACAGTGAGACAGGAAGAGTTATATTCATGCCAGTAAAAGACTCTGACAAAAAAGACTCTGAAGAAGGCGAAGAAGAATATGAAGAAGTCGAAGAAGAAATTGAAGAAGCAGAAGTTGACTATCGAGAAGAATTAATGTGTGCCATAGAAGTTATCAGAAGAGAAAAGAAGAAAAACAAGAAACTACAAGCAAAACTAGACAAGAAAAAGGATACTCGAGAACTAGAACAAATGATCACAAAATTGAAGGTTCAAATAGAATAAGATAAAAGAATTGATGAAGCACTCAAAGAAAAGATAGAAGAAAAGGACAGGATCATTGGAAACTTGGAAGCAAAAATTGTCGCACTAAGAGAGGATATTCAAAAGAAAAATATGCAGAATAGCTCAAAAGTTTTAGATGACATTATCAGTAGTCAAAAATCTCATCTTGACAAGTCCAGACTTGGATACAATCAGACAAAAAAGGGATCAAGCTCCAAAACAACAAAGCAAGAAACATATCCAAAAAGTTATGTAGAAACAATCAAATGGGATATGAAGATATAAAAGGAAGATTACAGTGACACTCCTCCACCAAGAAGATTCAGATTTCAGAGTTAACAATAGACAGATAGGCCTCAAGAAGAAGAAGGATTCATAAGAGCACCTCCTTTCAGAAGATCTTCAACTCCCGGGTATCAAACTATATTTTTTGGTTTATGTTTATGCATGTAATAATTTTGGACATAAAGCTATGAATTGCAAAGATAACAACAGGAACAATAACAACTTTGAGAGTCATACACAAAGGGGTTATTCAAGAATACCTAGTGAAACATAGAGAAGAAGTTACAACAGGTTTGAATCTTTGAGCACTAAAGTGGAATGTTACAAATGTAACAATTTTGGACACGTGGCCAAATATTGCATAATGACAGCCCTTCCTAAAGAACCTCAATAGAATAACAACAGTCATAGACAAGAACCTCAGAAAATGACATGGATAAGAAAGCAAGATCAGTATAGCAATGAAGAATGCACAATTACTCTAATAGCTAAGCAGAAGAAACGTGGTTGGTATGTTGAAAGTGGATGTTCAAAACACATGATAGGTGATAGAGACAAGTTTCTTACATTACGAAAGGAAAGAGATGGATCAGTCTCCTTCGGAAATGATGATTCTGCCAAAATCATTGGAAAAGGAACAGTCTGAATTGGGAACAAGAATGAAAAGGCAGAAAATGTTCTACTAGTAGAAGATATGAAACATAATATTCTAAGTGTGAGTCAAATGTGTGAAAAAATTCATAAAGTTACTTTCGATTCACAAAAGTGTGAGATAAGAAAATAAGGTTCAGGGAAATTGGTCACTATAGCTGCAAGAACTTCAAGCAACATATATGTGTTAAGTGAAATTGGAAATGAAAAGTGTTGTCTATGAAAGGAATATGAAAGTTGGTTATGGCACAGAAGAATGGGACACATACATTTTGATAACCTTGTCAAATTCAGCAAAAGAGAAGCAGTCAGAGAAATTCCCAAGATCACGAAACCAACCAACACTTTATGCAAGCATTGTCAACAAGGAAAGCAAACAAAGACCAGGTTTAAATCAAAGGAATATTCAATGACAAGACCACTGGAAATTGTGGATACTGATCTATTTGGACCAACTAAAACAAAGGGCTTAAAATGTGAGAAATACTTCATGTTATTAGTTGATGATTATACAAGAATGACTGCAGTTTGCTTTCTCAGAAGCTTTTGAAAACTTCGAGATCTACAAGGAAATGGTTGAAAATGAAATGGACTAAAAAATAAAATGCTTGAGATCTAATAATGGAGGAGATTTCACCTCAAATGAATTTATGGACTACTGCAGCAATCATCGAATAAAAAGTCAATTCTTAGTTTCTAGGACACCTCAATAGAATGGAGTTGTTGAAAGAAAGAACAGGACAATACAGGAAATGGCTCGAACAATGTTAATGGATTCGAAATTGACAGATATTTTTTGGACACAGGAAGTGCATACAGCAGTTCACATTTAAAACAGAGTAATGCTCAGAAACAACACTGACAAAACTCCTTACGAATTATGGAAAGGAAGACCAGCAAATGTAAAGCACTTTAGAGTTTTTGGAAGCAAATGCTATATCAAAAGAGAAGATGGAGAAATGGGAAATTTTGACTCTCATGTGGACAAAGGAGTACTTGTTGGTTACTCAAGTACAACGAAAGCATACAAGTGTTACAATCTAATATTGAACAAAGTTGTGGAAAGCATCAACGTAACAATTGATGAAAAAGGCAGACCAGAATCAAAGGAAGAAAATGAATCAATGAAACAGCCCTTAGAAGAAGAAGCAGAAGATGAAAAAGAAGTAAAAGAGGAAGATGAAGAGAATCTGACAAAAGCAGAAGAGCAATTTCAGCAAGTGTCTCCAAAGACACCCAGTAAACAAGTACATAAGAATCATCCTTCAGATCATATTATTGGAAACAAATATGCAGAAGTTGAGACTAGAAGAATAATCCATTCACCAGAACAAACACACCTAGCACTCTTATCTACAATTGAACCAAATTATTTTGAAGAAGCTAGCAAAGATGAATCTTGGAATAATGCCATGGATGAAGAATTGGATCAAATAGAGAAAAATGACACTTGGGAACTGGTTCCAAGACCAAAGAATAAGAATGTGATCGACACAAAGTGGGTCTTCAGGAATAAATTGAATGAATATGGACAGGTTACAAGGAACAAAGCTAGATTGGTATGTAAAGGATATGCACAGGTTGAAGGAATCGACTTTGAAGAGACATTTGCCCCAGTTTCCAGAATGGAAGCAATCCGTTTTCTTTTAGCTTATGCATGCTCCAAAAAAATTAAAATGTATCAAATGGACATAAAATAATATTTTTTGAATGGGGAACTTGAAGAAGAAGTCTACATTGAACAACGAGAAGGATTTCAGTTGTCAAAAAACGTAGATTATATGTGTAAATTAAAGAAGGCCTTGTATAGTCTAAAACAGGCTTCTAGAGCATGGTACTCTAGACTGGATAAGTATCTGTAGCAGGCAGGGTTCAGAAAAGGAAGTACAGACAACAACCTCTACATCAAGGTAAGTCAAGGTAATATTTTATTAATTGAAGTTTATGTTGATGATATTATTTTTGGTAGTGATGATGACAGGTTAAGCCAGAAATTTGCAAAAGATATGCAGAATGAATTTTAAATATCGTTACTTGGAGAACTATCCTTCTTTCTAGGACTTCAGATATGCCAAAGCAACCAAGGAATTTTTATTTCTCAAACCAAGTATATCATAGAAATGCTAAAAAGGTTTGGTATGGAAGATTGCAAACCAGTTATCACTCCCATGAAAACCAGTTGCAAGTTGAGAAAAGATGATGATTTGAAGTCTATAGATCAGAGGCAATGCAGGTCAATGATTGGAAGCCTACTATATGTGACAGCATCTAGACCAAATGTGATGCAGGAAGTTGGACAGGTGGCACGATTTCAAGCAGTATGTTAAGACAACTCGAATTTGTATTCCATAGTACCAATCTTCTGCAACACCTTATAAGGGCCATCTCGAGCTGAATATACAACATATGAATCAACATTTAATTGTCAACCCAGGGAGGTAGACTTAGAGGAACCAACACTGTATGTGCAGGGTTGAAGAGAGAGTTTCCATAATGTCAAACTAATTTCTAAATGAAAGAAAAGGAACTGCTGAAAGAAACTTATGCTAATCTGCCTTGTCCTGCACTTGTTCTGCACTAATCATAAGATGTGCTTCCAAACATATAAAAGCTTTAATGAAAATTAACGACAGGGAACATTGTTTTAACTTCTGCTACTTATCACTCCTCACTCACTTAGCAGTCTATATTGTAATGGAATGAAACTTAACATAAATCTCACGCTCACATCTATTGCTTTGCATTACTAAATTAATGAGCAATCGAAACTAAAAACTAGAATCTCATTCTTGTTGAAAGATACTATTCAAATCTGGATCTAAAAAAACTATAATAAACGTACACCTCCAGCTCTGTCTCAATCGAAGGGGGCCCTGCCTCCTCTGTCCACAGACTGGCTCACTCAATGCATATTAAATATAACTAACAGCACACTCATAATGACAGAAAAATAAATGAACAGCTTTGATTATTTTACTAAAAGAAGAACAATACAAGTGCTTGGAGATTCGATCTCTGTTCTATTCTCCTATCTAGTCTATATTCCATCCATCTCCCTTGCTCGAGCATAGCAGCTCTTTACATAACGTTTCAGATCCCCCACAATGCATGGCTTTTGCGCCCAAGTAGTTACAAAACGGTTTTAAGAGTACCACCGGGGAATGAGACACGTTTTCATAATCAATTGATTCTAGATTGCCTTTACCCATGTCTCTTGATAAGAATGATTACATGTGCAACCGAATGCTTATTCTCCCCCTAAGATAGGCGATACCATTAAGTTTGCAACCGATTCTTGAATTCCCTAATTCATGACACGAAGGCAATACATTTAGTAAAAGAAACACGTGTGGCAATAATTCTGGACCTTTTACGCTGATGAAATTGGCCTGGCACTTCTGATGCAAGAAAAACGTATGACGGGGCCACTTCATTAGGTTGTCCAGCCCTGCCCATTGGCACTTGTTCTCCAAAATGCTCTATAGACTTATCAGAAGTCGTTGATGCTGGTATTAAAGGAGTCCAGATCGGACCTGGTGCAACACCATTAACGTGTATTCCCCGTTTCACCAGCTGCAAAGCCAAGCCTCTGGTGAAGGCGACAATTGCTCCCTTGGTTGATGAATAATCCAAGAGAGTGTCATTCCCTTTATAAGCATTCACAGAAGTTGAGTTGATGATGCTGCTCCCTTCTTTCATGTGCTTCAAAGCGTGACGGACCAAAAAGAACATTGAAAATATATTTGTTCTAAACACACGCTCTAGCTACTCTGGTTCCAAATCCTCAACGCTTGGGACTGGATGTTGTTCAGCTGCATTATTTACCAGAATATCAATCTAGCTGTATTCCTTCACAACTTTGTCTACCACCTTCTTGCAATTCTCATCATATCCCAAATCCATCATTGGGAACTTCAATATCAATTTCCCTATCAAACCTTCCAAACCTTCTAAGAGATGGGTAAATTTAGCAGCTTCGTTGATATCTTCACTGGGTGCGAGCTGGTACCTGGTACTGGTAAGTTCTGTTTAGTATCAACATTATGTTAAAGAGACAAATATCCCAGGAATGGCGCTCATCATTTAAACTCTTGATGGCCACGTCCAGAACCCAGGAAAACAAATAGCTTAACCAATGCACAAATCCTTCATCATTATCTTGATTTCTATAAACTGTCATTCCATTGTTACAATGAGTGATACCATTAATAAGATTTGGAACACCTCTGTTTAGTAGCTTGTACACATGGCTGGAAATGCCTGATGTTTGAAGGTAGTAGTGATAGCAAAATGGATGCATTTTCTTGTAGTAGTGTTTGCAATGATATCAAAAGAATGCCACAGCATATGAGTAAGGTTTTGCAAGAATCCATAAGAAGAAGACTTCATAAGTATGAAAA
>ML776565.1:305905-339690 GCA_009831015.1 Picea engelmannii
TTCATAATGGCCTTCATGAGTTCGGAATGTTGTTTTTGGGATATCTTCTTCCTTCATTCTAATCTGGTGATACCCTGAACGGAGATCCAACTTTGTGAAATAGATTGCTCCATGTAGTTCATCTAACAATTCATCAATGACGGCAATTGGAAACTTATATTTAAGAGTGATCTTGTTGAGCTCTCTATAATCTGGACACATACACCATGAGTCATCTTTCTTGAATACAATTACCACCAGTGCAGAGTAAGAACTTTGGCTAGGTCTAATAATGCTAGCCTCTAACATTTATTCAACCATGTGCTCAATTTCACTCTTCTGGGCATAAGGGTATTTGTATGGCTTGATGTTAGGAGGAACACTCCCAAGAATTAGGTGAATATCATGATCATTATTTCGAGTGGGTGGAAGACCTTTGGGAATATCTTCAAATACTTTGGAATGCTTATCAATGATCCCTTGGAGATCTAGAGGAATAGATGGATTAGATGTTTGAACATCTAGTGAGCATAGTTGTGCAATAACACCTTGATGCCCCTTTTTCAATAATTTTTTCATGCCATTAGAGATTATCACCTTATCGAGTTTCCCTGTGATACCTCTTAACTCAATTTATTTTCCTTCCAATGAAAATTTCATGAAAAGTTCTTGAAAATTAAAAGCCATCATTCATAATGATTGTAACCATTGAATTCCTAGTACAACATCAGCACCACCCATGGGTATAGAAATCATTGGACTATTCATTACATATTCCCCCATAGTAAGATTGATCTTATTGCATTTTCCTGAGCAATTAATAGTTCCTCCATCTGAAATCATTACTTGAAACTCTGGCGCTGGATATACAAAGCAATTGAGAGCTTTGGATAATTTATAGTGAATGAAATTATGAGCACTGCCAGAATCAATTAGGACTATTACCTTTTTTTATTTTTGATATATCCTTCAATCTTGAAGGTTTGAGTAGTGCTAATTCCAGCCAATACATTACACGATATCGTGGGAGTCAACTCTTCAGACAAAATTGCTTCTACGTTTTCATCTTGAGATGGTTATTGTTCTTGTTATTGTTCTTGTTCTTGTTCTTCTTCCTCTTCACAATCTATGTAGAATAATTTCTTCTCACCACACTTATGTCCCTTATTGTACTATTTGTCACAATTAAAGCATAAACCTTTTGCTTTTCTTTCCTAAAATTTTTGAGGTGTCAACCTTGTAGGTTGAGGTGTTTTAGAAGAAGGAGCATTATTCTCTCTATAGCTGTTAGGATTGGTCCTTCTAGTAGCCATAGCCATATTTTTACTTTCAACATTTCTTGCCACCCTAAATGATTTGGGTTCCCAAAGGTGAACCTCATATTGAATGTTATCCTTTAAAGTTACTATGAATACATCAATCAAGTGCTCATCTGGAATATTTGTTACCTTTATATTCAATCTTTGGAAGTTCTCAATGTTCTCTGTAACTGAACCCTTTTGCTTGAGATTTATCAATTGGCCAAAGAAGGTATTGCTCTTTGTATCCTCATAGTGTTCTATCATTTCTTCCATGAAAATTGTCCAAGTGACGAGTGATTTGCGAGAACAAAGCCATAGATACCATACAAATTGATTGGGTTCTAAATATAAAGAAACAATCTGTACCTTTTGTGTATGTGGCATATTATGTAGATCAAAGAATTGCTCCATCTGAAGTATCCATGTGATTAGATCCTTGCCATCAAACTTCCTTAGATCGATATTAGGAACGTGGTTGGTATTCAACCCAAAGTTGGAGTTTCTCCATTCTTGATTCACCTTCCTTGTGTCCTCATCATGAATTTCATGGGGTATATTTTCACTTTCAGATGTCCTCTCTATTAGGAAATTTTTCAATCCTTCCATGATATCCCCTTTTAAACCCTCCATCATCTCTTGTAGTTCATATTTTTTCACTGTATTATTTTGTAAATCATTTATTTACCTATTGTTGAAATTACTAAGAAAACAGAGAGGGGGGGTGAATCAGTTGTTACTGTGCTTAAACAATTTATGACTATTCAAATAATTTTTTTTTTAATCTCTTTCAAGTGACCATCAATATTATACAAAATATGAACAACATAAATAATCAACATCAGTCACACATAAGATATACACAGAGACATATTTTCATGAGGAAACCCATAAAGGGAGAAAACCTCTTCTTCTTTTAATGATAGGCAGTCTTTTAAGTTCTGTACATCATCTATCTTTGAGCACCAACTCAATGTGAGGCTACTACCTCTGTTTTACAAGCTCCAACTTGTTGAGAGCACCAACTCTCTATTTTCTCTAGCACCCACTAGAAGGAAGCACCAACTCTCTGAGTGTTCCAGCACCGACTAGATGGAAGCACCTACTTCCACATATACAAGCACCAACTTGCATACAGAAAAATCTATGTTTTCCCGAGCACCACTCTGCAACCCTGTTTTTCTAGCCACAACTAGATGGAAGATACAAATTCCAATATTCAAGAAACAACTTGAATATCAGAGGAATACATTCCTCCCTAGCACCACCCTACCTCCCTGATTTTATATAAATGACTGAATAACCAACAATACAGATATATCAATTCTTACCACTTCTTCACTGTTCTGCAATTCTTCTCTGCTACACTATTCTTCTGCTATGTTCATACTTGGTTTGACTTGTTGTCTCTTTCTATCTATTCTTTCTCTATCCTTCTCATGCTCTTCTATATGTGCACATTCTGCTCTCTTCACCTTTTTTGTTATGTTCAGCTTCTGTTCCTCATCTCTGAGTTTTCTTCGCACTGTGCATACTGTAATTTTACCTTTCTACAGTTCAACTCATTTTTCAGTCAGAACAGCCAACATTACACAGTTGTTGCATGTCACTCTTATGCTCTCCTCAAAAATCAGTTACAACTCAAATCTCCAATAAAAACACCTCAGCAACTAAATCGCCAAACATCCAAGAACTATGATTCAGTTCTGCTAACTGAATAATTAACCGTGAGGTGAAAAAGTAGCCCTTTGATCAAATTCCAATTAACCAGCACCATTGGATTAAATCCACAGGATCTTGCATTTATCCCATATGCCCATTGGTTGTGACCACGGGGCTAATCAAGAGGCACTTCGGTTTCACGTTTCGCGAATTTTGTTGCGAGTCACATTGACTTTTCCAAATCTCGATCATGAAATGGAGACTTGCAACTTGCAAGCTCCTTCCTTCACATGCCCACGGAGATGACCAAGCGCTTATCCATAAAGAGATTTCACGATTTGTGATTCGGGGATTCTGTCATGAGTCTCCTTGACTCCTTGACTAATGGTACCTGAAATGGAGCCTAGCTACGCTAGCTCCTTCCACTTTCATGACCACCGGTGGTGACCACAACCTACGCCAAAAGGTGTTTCACAATTTTGCATTTTGGCATTCCTGTGATGAAGGGTCTCGACACTCCAAGTTGTGATCCCTGAAATGGAGCTTAGCAATTATCTCCTTCCCTTAATCCTTCATTGATGTGACCATAAGTTATGACCAGGGGCCAATCACGAGAGTGTTTCACGATTTTTCATATCGGCATTTCTGTCGTGAGTTGCTTCCTTGACTCCTCCAACTCCCAGTATCTGAAACTATAAAATGAAGCCAGATCAATGGTCCACACTCTCCCTTGATCAACGACTCAAATTGAACCACAGTTTCATGTTTCGCGATTTCAAAGGATAGAGCTCCTCCTTCCTTTGACTTTCCAGTTAGCGAAAATATGACCTCTCGCCATGTGTAGTCTGCATCCAACGGTCATGAATTTTTATCGTGATTTCACATATCGCAAGTTTGAGGAGTTAGAGAACCTCCTCCTTTTGGATTTCCCAATCTATGAAACTCCACAACAGAGTTTTTTTTGTGCCCTTGTCTTTCGCCACATGTCCTTCTTGGATCAATGGTCCTCCTGCTTTCAGGATTTTGTAATCCTGCTTCATATTGTACTTAAAGATCATGCTCCTTCTTCTGGATCTGACGATGGTCAGTCTCTGCATTATGATCCGATTCCTGAGATCTGTTCTCCTCTTCTGTGCACTCCTCCTGTCTTAATTCATATCTGACGACCATCGAGAATTGAGGATGGGTTATCCAACGATCATTGTTTCTCCTCCTCCTAAGCTTACACTTCTGATCTTGCCATGCCATCATCGATGTGCTGTTGGTCTTGCCACTTTCTCTTGTTCGTCATCGTCAGGCTGAGCTTGCCATCAATGACAAACAAATACTTTCCCTTCTGTCCATAATAAATATGCCAACAATCTCCCCCTTTGGCATTGATGGAAACCTTGAAGAACATGAACACTACTCTGCCTGGACATCCAACCATACCATTGTAGCATCCTTACCATTACCACACTTTCTCCCCCTTTTACATCAATGTCAAATAAGAAACACACTCCCCCTGAGCTGTTGCAGTACATACTCCCCATGTCAACTATGAATAGCTTATAAATACAACAGATATTCAATAAGTACTCCATCTAACCAGGTGAACAGATTAGACTTATAATCTATGATTGTTTGTTGCTTGGTTGTCTCAATCTTTGTGCTGGCAGATAATTATTCTTTGAAAAACTTGATTGTTCATATCTAAATATTAAAGAACAATTTATAGCTTTGTGACCAAAGTTAGAACAGAAAAAACAATATCCATAGAAAAATCCTTTGAACCTGGTAAAAGATTGTCTTCTTTGAGTGGGTCGATTTCTTTCATGCTGATAGTTTCTCTGATCTACAGATTCAGTTCTGGTACATTTTCTTTCATTCCTTCTTGGTGGTTGATTTTCTTTCTTTGTTTCTACAGAGTGGTTGTTGTCAATGATTGTAGATTTTACAAACTTGATCGGTTTTGTATTACTTGGATGATAACTACTTGATCCTTCTTCATAGCCCAAGCCAACTTTCAACTTTGGATTCCTTTGATGATTTAGAATGGAAGTTAATTCTTCTGAGGCTTTAATACTTGACTGATTTTGGTGATAAAATGCCTTAAACTTCTCCATTTCTTTTATGGTTTTTACTATATCTTCTTCTAAGGCTTCACACCTTGCTTTGTTCTCTAATAATTATTGTTTCAGAATGTCTTCTATTTTCTTTACCTCTTCTAACTCCACTTTTAGTAGAGAAAAGTCTTCATCAGGTTTTTTATCAATCATTTTAAATTGTACCAACAACTGTTTTTGTTTTCTCTTCTTACATATGAGCCTTTCAATTCCTTCCAAAGCATTGATTAATTCACCTTCCATATCCACCACAGCTTCTTCGTCATCCATTTCACCTCTTGAATGTTCATCACCAAGATATAACATAGCCATAAGCATAAAATCATTCACTTTGTATTCACATGATGAATCACTATCTATGTATTCTGAGGAGTTGTCATTGTTTGCACATAAACTTTTATTTTTACTATATTTCTTAAATTTGTATTTCTTTTCATCATCAGAGTTCTAATCATCCTTTTTCTGGTGAGGACACTTAGATGAAAAATGACTTGTCTTACCACAGTTAAAACATTTGAAAGGGAGCTTGCCTTGATATTTTCCTGATCCTTTCTTTAACCTTCTCACAAATTTTGCCTCAATATCATCTAATTCTGAATCAGTATTCTTGTCTGCTTTAAAAGATGCTTCTCTAGTAATGGATTTATCTTTGCTAATTCTCATTTCATATGTAGTTAGAGTTCCTAGGAGTTGATCAATGGTCAATGTTTTAAGATCATTTAGTTATTCTATTGCAGAGACTTTTGGATTAAATTTATCAAGCAGAGATCTTAAAATCTTCTGAACTAAAAATGATTCTTCAATTTTCTCACCAAGACCCTTCATGGAATTCACAAGCTCTTCAACTCTTAAAAAATACTTGTTGACTATTTCGTCTTCTTTCATATTTATTTGTTCAAACTTCAATCTATATGTTTTAAGCTTGGCATCTTTTACTTTCTCATTTCGTTCATAACTGTTAATAAGTTTATCCCACATTTTTTTGGCAGTTTGAAGATGCATCACCTTTACAAACTCAGCTTATGCAAATCCATTCAAGATAGCATTCATTCCCTTAGCATTAAAGATAAATTATAACTTATCATCCTTGGAAGCTAGCACAACAGGCTTTATGTATCCGGTCTCTACTACATCCCAAACATCAGCACCTAAATCCATTAGGTATGTTCTCATTCTAACCTTCCAGAAGGCAAAATTTGTTCCATCAAATAGAGAAGGCTTACTGGTTGAAGTCCCTTCATGACTTGTCATGTTTAAGATTACAGATCTACCTTTAAATAAAAGGAACCTTGCTCTGATACCAATTTTTGAAATTACTAAGACAACTGAGAGTGGGGGTGAATCAGTTGTTACTGTGCTTAAACAATTTATGACTATTCAAATAATTAATTTTTTTAATCTCTTTCAAGTGACCATCAATATTATACAAGATATGAAAAACATAAATAATGAAAATCATTCACACATAAGATATACACAGAGACATATTTTCACGAAGAAACCCATAAAGGGAGAAAACCTCTTCTTCTTCGAATGATTAGCAGTATTTTAAGTTATGAACATCATATATCTTTGAGCACCAACTCAATGTGAGGCTACTACCTCTGTTTTACAAGCTCCAACTTGTTGAGAGCACCAACTCTCTATTTTCTCTAGCACCCACTAAAAGGAAGCACCAAATCCCTGAGTGTTCCAGCACCGACTGTATGGAAGCACCTACTTCCACTTATACAAGCACCAACTTGCATACAGAAAACTCTGTGTTTTCCCGAGCACCACTCTGCCACCCTGTTTTTCTAGCCACAACTAGGTGGAAGATACAAGTTCCAATATTCAAGCACCAAATTGAATATCAGAGGACCACATTCCTACCTAGCACCACCCTACCTCTTTGATTTTATATAAATGACTGAATAACCAACAATACAGATATATCAATTCTTACCACTTCTTCACTGTTCTGCAATTCTTCTCTGCTACACTATTCTTCTGCTATGTTCATACTTGGTTTGACTTGTTGTCTCTTTCTATCTGTTCTTTCTCTGTCCTTCTCATTCTCTTTGATATGTGCACATTCTTCTCTCTTCACCTTTTATGTTTTGTTCAGCTTTTGTTCCTCATCTCTGAGTTTTATTCACACTGCGCATACTGTAATTTTACCTTTCTACAGTTCAACTCATTTTTCAGTCAGAACATCCAACATTACACAGTCGCTGCATGTCACTCTTATGCTCTCCTCAAAAATCAGTTACACCTCAAATCTATAAGAAAAATGCCTCAGCAACTGAATCGCTAAACGTCCAAGAACTATGATTCAGTTCTACTAATTGAATAATTAACCGTGACTTGAGACAGTATCCCTTCGATCAAATTCCAATTAACCAGCATCGTTGGATTAAATCCGTAGGATATTGCGTTTATCCCATATGCCCACTGGCTGTGACCACGGGCCTAATAAAGAGGCACTTCGGTTTCACGTTTTGCGAATTTTGTTGCCAATCACATTGACTTTTCCAACTCTCAATCACGAAATGGAGCCTTGCAACTTGCAAGGCTCCATATTGCGTTTATCCCATATGCCCACTGGTTGTGACCACGGGCCTAATAAAGAGGCACTTTGGTTTCACGTTTTGCGAATTTTGTTGCCAATCACATTGACTTTTCCAACTCTCAATCACGAAATGGAGCCTTGCAACTTGCAAGCTCCTTCCTTCACGTGCCCACGGCGATGGCCAAGCACTTATCCATAAAGAGATTTCACGATTCGTGATTTGGGGATTCTGTCATGAGTCTCCTTGACTCCTTCACTCCCGGTACCTAAAATGGAACCTAGCTATGCTATCTCCTTCCCCTTTCATGACCACCGGTGGTGACCACAGCCTACGCCAAAAGGCGTTTCGCAATTTCGCATTTTGGCATTCCTGTGATGAAGGGTCTCGACACTCCAAGTTGTGATCCCCAAAATGGAGCTTAGCAATTATCTCCTTCCCTTAATCCTTCGTCAATGTGACCATAATTTATGACCAGGGGCCAAGCATGACAATGTTTCACGATTTCTCATATAGGCGTTTCTGCCATGAGTTGCTTTCTTGACTCCTCCAACTCCTGGTATTCGAAACTCCGAAATGGAGCCAGATCAATGGTCATGCTCTCCCTTGATCAATGACTCATATTGAACCGCGGTTTCGCATTTTGTGATTTCAAAGGATAGAGCTCCTCCTTCCTTTTATTTTCCAGTCAGTGAAAATCTAACCTCTCGCCACATGTAGTCTACATCCAATGGTCAGGAATGTTTATCGCGATTTTTCATATCGCAAGTTTGAGGAGTTAGAGCACCTCCTCCTTTTGGATTTCCTGATCTACGAAACTCCGCAATAGATTTTTTTTCGTGCCCTGATCTTTCACCATGTGTCCTTCTTAGATCAACGGTCCTCTTGCTTTTGGGACTTTGTAATCCCACTTCATATTGTACTTAAAGATCATTCTCCTTCTTCTAGATCCGATGATGGTCAGTCTTCATGTTCAAATCCGACGCCTGAGATCTGTTCTCCTCTTCTGCGCACTCATCCTGTCTTAATTCAGATCTGACGGCCATTGGGAATTTGGGATGGGTGATCCAACGATCACTGTTTCTCCTCCTCCTGAGCTTATGCTTATGATCTTGCCATGCCATCATCGTTGTGCTACTGGTCTTACCACTTTCTCTTGTTTGTCATCATCAAGTTGAGTTTGCCATCAATGAAAAACAAATACTTTGCCTTCTGTCTGTAATAAATATGCCAACACCTATTCATTTCTTCACCTTCATCAAGAGTCCATGTAGGATTGTCTAGAGGCTTATTTGGTGTAGAAGTTCCATTTTTGGGTGGCATGTTGGCCAAGTATCACTTTTGAACCTTGATTTTGAGGTGGTTCTACTAAACAATCTTTCTTCTTTTGTATCTCCAAAGTTTCGGTCGTTCTGGGTATGAAAATTTATTTTTTTTAGTTCTCTGATATTTCTTCTCTGTAATTCCACAGGTATGATCAAAATTGGATGTGCCAAGTGGAATTTATGGTAACTCCCCCACAACTTGTTGATTTTTGGCCTTTCCAGGAGATCTCACTTGTATAGTGTTGGCACCGGGCCGAAGGGGAAAGAATAACGATCGTGGGAAAGAAAGCGTGTAGAAAACTGAAGTAACAACTGGCAAAAGAACAACATGTGTGCATGCAAGAAAGCATGCACAAAGGAAAGAGAAAGCTGGAGGAGGAACAACACGTGTAAGGGAGAAAGACCTAATGTAATAAGGGTTAGGGTTTTGGTAATATTTTGTAAAAAGCTGAAGAGCCCGAAATGTATAAATATAGATACGAAAGTATCATATAGGGTTGGTCGCTAGTAGTTGTTAGTAGTTATTTAATGTTTTTAGTTGTATGAACTGATTTTGTAAGCTATTGAGAAAAGGAGATACAAGGAAAGGGAGATGTGAGGATTAGACCGCAGGTTGTGGAGCCTAGTGCAATCTAGTTCTCCTCTCATAGATCTTACCCAGTTTTGTGTAGAATTGTAAGCGCGAGGTGCCAAAAATGCAGAACTATCATAATACAAGACCCAAGAGCCAAATATTTGTGGATGTATCCCAAGAGGGGGTGAACCGCGGTAATCCTAGTGTAGTGTGTTAAATGTATGCATGTCTCTTCTTTCTTTCAGCAATTAATGGTTAAGCTTGATGAATGAGTTAATACAATGTTATGAATCTAGTTATACTTTGCTTAAATTACATTGTGGGATATATGTATGCGACTCCAAGTAACAAGTAGTTTCCCTTATAGCTCATGGTATCTGGCCTTAATCAAGAAACCCCTATCCCCTACTCTTTCCTAGGCTGTAAACACCTGAGTCTTACAACCACCCATTTAAAGCTATCTCGGGTGAGACTGTGCAGTGCCTTTCGGGTGTTGTATTGCCTTCTGGTTTACCAGGAGGGCCGATAGTTTTAGAGGCTTTGTTGGAACCTCTAATGACATGAACCCTGGGTAAATGATTCAGATAACCAGAGAAGGGAATTGATAACCAACAATTGGTTCTGTTGTCGTGTTAAGAGGAACAAGAAAGGACTGAGTAGATGAGATGGAATGAATAAGAACCGAAGGAGCGGAACAGAAGGGAAATGAGTCGTTAGAAGGGGATGTTGAGACCTTGGAACCCCAAGAGAGAAGAAATTGAGGGCTGGTTGAGAACTAAAGAGCTAGAGTTTGCACAGAAAGACAATAGAAACCCTAGGATCACATCGCGTAAATACCTGGATAAATACATATTTACGGATTTACACAAAGTCTTTTTTTGTGATTTTTCGCATCTACTACAGGATTGGATCTTAAGGTTAAAGGATAACCATGTGAGGAACCAGATTCGACAGCTAGATTGGACTCTAGTACAGATCCAACAGCTGCAACAGGTAAACAAAAAATTCACCCGCGCAGTCGACTTTTGGCTTGACAGTATGGTGGCAGGCTTTATCACGGAATTTGCGGTAGACACAGCAAATTCATACAACACAGTCGAGCAATATTTCCTACAAAGACCCATAGGAAGGTACATTCGATCACTATATACTTCTATCAAGATATTTCTATATAAAAAAGGTGTAATGACAATGGAATCAGACAGCTAGACTTCCCTGCGTGCATGGGGGAAGAGGGGAAGCACTGACAGAGAGAGGAGGAATGGAAGGAGGGCAGGAGAAAGAGAAGGAGGAGGAACCCTTGGACCCAATCTTGATGGATGACGACCGGCTCAATTGGATCTTGGCGTCATTAGGAATGACGCGTAGCGGAGCACCTCACCAATATAAGGTGAATACCAAGAAGAGAGTCGTAGCCGAGAGGGAGGGATTGGCCAGCTATGAGGAAGAGGTAGAGGATCTTCGGGCTGTGGAGAAGATTGAGGAAATCCTGTGCACCACATATGAGAGGAAGACAAGAGGCCCAAGAACAGGAGGATAAGACATCCATCCCTTCAATTTTAATGTTAGTGTGGAACCCATAAACCCATGTGCGACCAATACACCAAAGAGAACACCACAATTTAGACAACCAAAGTTCGGAGGAATTTCAACAACAGGAAGTACATCTACACAAAGGGAAAAAACTGGAGGATCCAGTTCAGGCAACCTTAGTTAAGTATCTACACCACACGGAGGAGGGAGTAGCCCAGTATTTGGAATGGCAGGACATGATCCTACTATCACATTACCAGAGTTCTGAGGGGAAGCGACAGAAGACCCTGAGAAGCATCTGTTAATTTGCGCAAAGATCTGGGAAGCAAAGCAGATCACTGATGAAGACACTAAACTCACGTAGCTAGCGATCACGCTAAGGGACCGCGCAATAGACTGGTACATGAGTCTAGACAAGAACATTGTTCCCAGAATGATAAGGACACTAGATGACATTAAGAAACTATTGATCAATGAGTTCCAAAAGTCGAGATCAGAGGATCAATACATGAATGAGATGATTGAAATAAGACAGAAACCAAGAGAATCGGTATGGGAGATTGATCAAAGATTTAAGTGATTAAAAGGAAAGTTAAAATACCTTATGACCAATATGGAGCATCGGCACCTATTTGTCAACTCACTACTCCCACACTTAAAATATCCATTACGACCACAGAAGTTGCATATGCAGGCAGAGGCTCTACAAGAAGCCTTGCAATTGGAAGAGAATTAGTACCAGCAGACGAACCCGACTATCAAAGAACTGAAAGAGGATCTAAAGAAATTAACATTTTAGCTAATCCAGAACAAGAACAAGGACAAACGAGAAGTAGTTTGGTGCACTACCTGCAGGATGGAAGGACACCATAAGAATGAATGCCCAACATTCGCACAGTATATGGAAACAGGGATGCCAAACCCACTACCACGGGGAGGATTATGGTGCAAAATATGCAAGAAATTGGGTCATGACCCTTACCACTGTATGATGATGTAGAAATAACAAATAGTTCAAAAGAACTCATATTGCACCTTTTGCAAGTCAGTCGGCCATGACGACAAAGATTGCAGAACTATGGAGTTGATGCATGAAAGAACATCAGACGCATACAGGGTACAGGCAGAAATGATGACTGGGTAGGAAGCACCATAGTTCAATCAATCCCCAACACCATACAACATTGCGCAGCAGCAATATAATACTGCGTCGCAACCTTACAATAATGCACAGTCGCAGTTCAACCCAGCACAGCCCCAGTACAATACCATGCAGTATAATCAGGGACCACAGTATAACCCGTCGTGAGGTGACCGCGCCACTTATAGAGGAGCAGGATGAGCCAAAGGAGGTTTCGGATGGGGTAGAGGACCTTTTAAATGTCACAATTGCTAGCAACCAGGACATTATGCATGGGAGTGTCCACTGCCACCAGTGACTTATATGTATTTTCGAGCATCATACCACGATACGGAGGAATGTCTGACATTACTTGTAAACATCCAGGAAAAAAGGAATCAAAATAACTAGAATGTTCAGTGGATTTCAGTCGAAGCAAGGGATGGCGGATGTAATATCAACATAGTCACTCAAGGAGGAACGAAAACAAGAAATGACGCAGTTCAACAAGAACCAGCACAGAACCAATGGGTAAGGAAGAACACCGAACCCAAGAAGAAGTCGACGCACATAAGGAGAAGGAGATATTTACAGAATCCCAACAAGAATTCCAGAATGAGAACATTGTGTCGACTGCATAGTAGAGAAAGGAAGCTCTGGAATACGAAATGTCTCCATCACTGGACCATACCAAAAGAATACAACCTGAGGAGCAAGTAAGTACTATCAAAGACTTTTTGCAATCATGCATCAAAATGTTGAGTGATCCTTCATCTGTAAAAATTTTGCAAAACATCCTAGAAAAATGTAGCAGCGAGACAGAGCAGAAGCCAGAATTGAAAATTGTCAACCACCTACACATAAGAAGAAGAACAAGTAGGGAATTTAGACTAAATTCTAACATTAGGGATTTCAATATGGGAGATATTATACTAGATTTAGGATTCGAAGTGAATGTACTACCAAAAGCTACATGGCAATGTATGGGAGAACCTACATTGGAATACTCAATTGTTCAATTAAATCTAGCAAATCAACATAGAGTCCTACCCATAGGTAGAATGAAAGGAGTGATAGTAGATCTGGATGGTGTGCGCACTAAGGCATACTTTGAAGTCATCGAAATAGTATATGGCACAACACCTTACTTGGTGCTACTTGGTCTGGATTGGGCGTTCGACAACCAAGCCATAATTAACTTAAAAACCAGAAAAATGACATTTAAGTTGGGGGACTACAGGGTCATAGCCCCACTCGACCCATCAGAAGGAGAGATATTTGTAGAACCCACTTGTCTGGATTTAGAAGAGATCAACCAGTTGTACAAAACAACTGCACCCGATGCGAACTATATAAACCCATCTGCAGATGGGATACTCAGTTGGCGGAGCATTACTTCATGCACAACAGACTGAGACACTGGGTTAGAAAAATGGTAGCAAATACTACATGAAGTATCCACGAGAAGGTGTGCCAGAATAGACCGCGCAGTACGGTGCATTGGCAGAGAAATTAGAGAACCACCCAGTTTTCATGGGCTAAATGATTTGGAAACTTTCTAGACACAATATGAAGACGAAGTATTAGAAAACCAGAGATTTCTAGCACTATATTTAGCATTAAAGGCTACACCCACCATATGGTGGGGTGCACACAAAGAAACTATCACATATTGGTACCAATGTAAGCAATTATTGTGCATAAGGTTCAGTGCAGAACAGACAAGTAGCAAACAACAGAAATATGACGGACTAGGCACACCAGCAGAACACTTGGAGGAGTATAAAACATTGTGGAAAATGACGCCACCAGAGGAATGGTCTCACCACTTCATTCATACTTTAGAGGGCATACCAGCGAATTGGTATACGGACCAGGAAATGCGTAAAGAAACCAAGACATGGGAGACACTCCAACAAAAATTTACAGTCACTTTCTCATTCGAGCATGAGAACCCCAACATGGGCGTGGCCCTAAAATGGATCAGAAACGTCATATTCATTGAAGAGCCGGAAGTAGAAGCTATCACAGAGGTACAGTAGAGAAATCAGAAGACAGACAAGGATCTAATGTCATGCTACCATGTACAGGAGGAAGCCCCGGATGAAGATGATCTACGCAATATTCAAATCGAAGAAGTTGAAGGTGAGAGAGATGTGGAAGGACCACCCTTAGAGTTAGAGGTCATCTTTGCACCAATCAAGATAAAGAAGGTTAACATAGGGACCTTTGAGCACCCCAAAATGGTCAGCATTGGAGATTACTGGGATGAACAGACACTAGAAAGTATCACAGAATTGTTGTGTGAATACAGCGAAATTTTTCCCACAACCTTTACAGATATGAAAGGCATAGCCAAAGAATTAGGAGAAATGAAGATACCACTCAGACCCGATGCAAGACCCATTAAACAATGACCATATAGATTGAATCCCATATATAAATAGAAAGTTAAAGACGAGATCGATAGGATGCTCGAGGTCAGCATCATCGAACCAGTCGAAGAATCAAAATGGATAATCTCGATGGTAGTACAGGACAAGAAATAGGGAAGAGGGATCAGGATATGCATCGACTTGAGGAAGTTGAATGATGCATGCCTACACGACCCATTCCCCACACCATTCACGGACGAAGTACTCGAGAACGTAGGAGGCCACGAAGCCTACTCATTCACCGATGGATTCTCAGGATATCATCAGATTAAGATAACACAGGAGGATAGACACAAGACAATGTTTGCGATAGAATGGGGATCCTATCAGTATACAGTCATGTCGTTCGGACTGAAGAATGCACCTGCGATATTCTCCATTGTGGTCATTGTAACATTTAAGGAATTCATCCGCCAATTTCTCGAAGTATACCTTGATGATTGGACGGTCTATAGCTTGTTCAAAAACCATGTAGAAGTTTTACAACTGATGTTAGAACGATGCAGACAGTGTCAGATATCACTGAATATCAAGAAATTCATATTTGGAACATCATTTGGGATACTATTGGGACACATAGTATGCAAACAAGCAATGCTAGTGGATCTGGCCAAAATCACAGTCATTGTTAATCTACCAGAACCAAAAACAGTCTGCCAACTAAGAGAAACTTTAGGACATACGGGATATTACAGGAAATTCATCAAAGGCTATGTACAGATTACAACGCCAATGGAAAAACTGTTAAGGAAGGATACAAAGTATCAATGGAATGACAAGTTCCAACATGGTCTAGATACCCTGAAGGAAAAGATGGTCACCGCACCAATATTGGTATTTTCAGATTGGGAGAAGACATTCCATGTACATGTAGATGCATCAGTGATAGCACTTAGAGCTATCTTGGCGCAACCAGGAGCAGGAGACTTGGATCACCCGAGAGCATTCGCAAGTAGAAAATTATCAGATTCAGAATAGAATTATAACACGACAGAGAGAGAAGGCCTAGCTATGGTTTATGCACTACACAAATACAGATATTACCTATTGGGAAAACACTTTAAGATGTTTACATATTACTCAGCCCTGAAATACCTAGTCAATAAGCCAGTTTTGGGGGGGATAATCTGTCGATGGTTATTGCTATTTCAAGAATTTGACTTTGAGGTAATAGTTAAACCAAGAAAACTAAATGCAGGACCTGACCACCTATCGAGGGTCACAAATGGAGTGGAACCAAAGAATTTAGAAGATAACTTTCCAGATGCACAGTTGTTCTCAATACAGATTGATGACGATTACTTCATAGAGATCATCCAGTACTTGAGCACGGGTACTGCGCCGCAAGAATATACCACTGCGCAGAAGAACCTGGTAGTCCACGCAGCTGGATATCAATTGATCATAGGACATCTATACAAGATGGGCGCAAATAGCATCTTACGAAGATACATACTAGACCATGAATTACCAAGAATTTTAGCAGAAGCCCACGAGGGAATAGTAGGAGGGAATTATGCAGGAAAAGGTACCGCACAAAAGGTACTACGCACAGGATTATGGTGGCCAACGATCCACAAAGACTCGAAAGAATACTGTCAGCAATGTGATGTTTGTCAAAGGGTAGGCAAACCCAACAAAAGGGATGAGATGCCACTACGACCGCAAGTGACACATTAGGCATTCGACAAATGGGCGATAGACTTCATGGGACCCATTAACCCACCAGCCAAAAGAACGGGAGAGAGATATATTATCACTGCGACGGAATACCTAACAATATGGGTGGAAGCTGCACCAGTAAAAGATTGTAGCACAAAGACAGCTACACACTTTCTGTTTGAATAGGTAATAACTAGATTTGGGTGCCCAAGAATTTTGATGAGAAACCAAGGAACACACTTCATAAACAGCACCATCTGAGCGATGCTGGAAGAGTTTGAAGTTCATCACCAAAAAATCACACTGTATCATCCACAAGCAAATGGCACGGTAGAATCCTTCAGCAAAATTCTAGAAAACGCCTTAACAAAGATATGCAACGTCAATAGGGATGATTGGGATCTCAACGTACCAGCAGTATTATGGGCGTATCGAACCACATGCAAAAAACTAACTGGACACACACCATTAAAACTAGTCTATGGTCAAGAAGAAGTAGTTCCCTTAGAATTTTTAATACCCAGCCTATGTGTAGCAGCTATTACACAAATGACAAAACAAGGCGCAGTACAGGAAAGACTGAATCAGTTATTGTCGATGGAGGAAGACCGAATCTTGGCAGGATTCCACCAACAAGTACAGAAAGCCAGAGACAAATCTTGGCACGACCACCACATCAAGAGGAAGACATTCAAGGAAGGAGATCTAGTATTACTCTACGACAGTAAATCGTTGCAGCATCCAGGAAAGATTAGAATGCATTGGCTAGGACCATACGAGGTAAAATCTGTCATGGATGGAGGAGTTGTACAGTTACAAGATCTAGTAGGCACAGAACTCAGAGGAATGATCAATGGGAGTTGGTTGAAGCTATACAAGAACAGTCAACCACCCACCACACAGTAAAAAAAAATGAAAACTGTCGAAAACAGTGTGCAGCATGATGGACAAGCTGCATATGAAACACGAAGCCAGCAAGGGAAAATATAATGGCTATACCGAAAAAGGAAACAAGCGGGAAAATGAAATTCGGCAAGAGCGGGCTGACAGGACAGCAAGAAGTAGAATTAAATCAAGGCAAGGATGGATGGGATGTCACATTAAACGTGCCAACTGGAGACGGCAGAGCAGGCATAATGGTAAGTACAAAATTGTTGTGGATGCATTGAACCTACAGTTATGGTGCATTAATCACATGATGGAGGAAGCATCCTCAACAAGATTCATGACAATCCCATACAACACACAAGCACAGAAGTAGTTAGTTTATTCGTGAAAGGAGAATAGAAAAAGAGCAACAGCAGCAAGAACAAACAGAGTGAAACTACAGAGCTCACCGAAGCCATTCTAACTCAGCAAACATTCGACAGACACCATTATGGCACCACCGAAGCTCGCAGAACCAATCTAGATAGACAGATCAACCAGGGCTCAGACGAGGTCATGAGGACCATTGGAAGAAAGCGAACAACAGCCACCTGAGATCGTCGATATTGACGAAATCCTGTCACCAGAGGAAATCCCAGTAGAGTCCACACCCATACTAGAGGAGGTTCTGCAACCAAAAACAGAGGCCATGGAATAGGATACACCAACAGGAGTGCATGAGCCTCAGAACAAAGAAGAAGAAACCCACTAGGAAATACCACCAGAAAATGTCGAAGCAACCATAGGAGCTAACGAAAGCACACAAAACCTGGAAGCAGAAGTGAAACCAGACGTTCCATAAATACCCATCCCATATTTTTTTTCAGCTGAGCTGACGGGTGAAATGGCCACGGCTTGGGAAGAATGGATGGAGAAGGAGAAACTAGAAGTTGTTGGAACCTCGAGCTAACCATTGCAGAGAGGACCAAATTCAGATACCAAGCTCACCTTGAAAGAAACCGGCTGCAGAGATTGTGCTACCTCGCATACCAGAGGGAGTACAGGTGGACCCATAGCTATTAGGTCACGTCGGGAAGCTCAAGTATTTCGACCATGACGTAGCAGATGAAACCAAATATCCAGATCTTGCACCACAGGTCTTTATGCAAAAAATAGTCATGAACCAACTCAGAGAAACCATCACTCAGCCACACCAGTGGGCCACTGGACTGGATAGAACAGGAATTCTAGGGTTGTTGAAGATACCACACTTTGGTCGAGGCCAATATGTGACGGCATGTGTCAAGAAACTGTTATCAGTTATGCATGGAGGGGATATATGGTTGGACAAACCTATCCCCATAAATGTTGAACTTATCACGTAGATAACAGGCCTACCCACCGAGGGTATGGATCCCGCACTAATTCTGGACGATAAGTCCAAGGAAAAAACATTGGCAGAAGAGATGAAGAAGAAATATGGCACCAACAGGGGAACAAGAGGCATTATAATCAAACAGATCAACAATGTCGTGATGCAATTGGGCACAAAGATATTATCCTACAAACTACTAAGAAAATGTCGCAAAGACGAAGTACCGGCAGGAGTCATTATTGTTGCAGCTCAGTGCGCAGAAGGCACCTTCATGAGTTGGGTGCCATACCTATCAAACTTGTTCCAAGTAGACTGCAAAGATGCGTAGGATGTAGGTATAGAATTTCATTACTCATGGTTGATCACTCTCATAGCTTCCATGGGATGGCGAGAACCAGAATACGCCATCTTTGGTACCACACCACAGCCAAGAGGAGCAAGATATCGCATTCTAAGATCTGGACCACTAGCCAAGCATAAGAAGGAGAATGGAATCATATTCGAAGCTTACCTATGGGAGATACAGGAATTCATTAGTCGATCATGGAGAATAACACCAAAGGTTGTCGCACGATACGGGGGCATCGCCAATTTCTGGGCTAGGCGACAAGCCATGTGGATACAACCAAGGCAGGACCCGGATAAACAGTGGTTACAGATGCACTACTGTGTCACTGAGGGTGATATCAACATGATCATAAGAGAATGGCCTGATGAATGGAGGATTCCAACCATACCCAAAGAAGTACCGGGACAAACAACAGAAGGAGGGGCTGCATAGGTGGAAACACAGCCTCCACAAATCCCAGTACCCAAGAAATGTAGAACGGGCCAAACCAAGTCGACTTAGGTAGATGACGGCTCAGAGAAACTAGGGACCCAAAAGGGGAGGACAGAAACCACCCAGCCGACCAAGGGACAGAGGAAATTGGCTAAGGGAGCACAGGAAACCGCATCGGACCCCATCACACAGGAACCGGAGGGAAATAAGAGAACAACAGTACAGGACGCAGGTGCGTGCAAGAAAATTAAGGCACAACGACCACCACCAGACTACACAATCACGGAGGATGATGGAGAGATGATTTCCAGGATGTTCTAAGACTGCCTTGCAGAAGATTCTGATCATGCCGCGCACCACAGGGATAAACTGCAGAAGGAACTGAAAGAAATGGGACAGCTCCTTAAGAAATTTGGGGAAGCCCAGTTCATGAGTAGCAGTAGAGGCATAGAGCCATCAACCACATAGACCACAGACAGGGTGGAGGTAGAAGAACACGACCCAGTTCTTCCGATACCACATGCACATTCCATGGTCTATATACAACCTAGCATGCTGAGAATGGATGAAATTGTGGGACAGACACCACTGAAGGATTTGGATCATATCCAATTGGTCCTGACACAGATGCCATCAAAAGAATTATACAAACTATAGGTTAGCATCGACCACGAGATATAATCGTGAGCACATAAAAACTTAGTCGAGCTAGAGCAAGCAACAAAGAAGTGGGAAGCACTAGAAACAGTTTGTGCACAGGCCAAATTGGAAACTAAGGAGCAGAAAGAATGCAGAAACGAGTTGGAACGCAAAGTGGGAGAATTTTTTGGGAAACTTCCAACTACTATGCAAGGAAATGAACTCCCAGCCACAGAGAACATCGACCAGATTGTGTAGGCAATTGATCAGTATCAAAAGGATATCGAGACTCTCTGCGGACAGATTAGACCGACAACTCCACCAGCAATGAAGGATCAAAGGAAGAAGGAAGCAGCAATACAGTTGCAGGAGCTAGAAAAATAGGTCAGCACGGCAGCTGACTTGCTGGATAAAGCAGCACAACTTTGGACAAGGCTGGAAGAGGATCCACAAGTCCAACACTAGGACAAGGAGAAGGAGAGGATCAATGCAATGATCCAAGAACTCAAGCAGTGATAGAAGACCATACCAATTCCAGAATGGGTCAATGGAACGCAAGAGTTGAAGAATATACAGGAAGAACTTATCACCGCACAAACACAAAAACAAGAGCATCAGGCTCATATAGAACCGTTGTGGGAACGGGTAGCAGAAGTATTTGCGCAGGCAGAAGAAGCCAGAAACCAGACAGTACAGACTCAGCTAGAATGTGCAGGACTGATGAGTGAGGAAGTGGCAGCTCAGAAATTCGACACCATCAAGGAGAAAACTACGCAGGCACTGACAAAAGCAGCATAGTTGCAGGTACAGTTCTAGACGATCACCAAGGAGATCGAGGAAGCACAGAGAAATTAGGTGAGTCGGGATGAGTCACATGTCAGTTTTGGGGGCCTGTTGGCACTAGGTCGAAGGGGAAAGAAGAACGATTGTGGGAAAGAAAGTGTGCAGAAAACTGAAGTAACAACTGGCAAGAATAGCACGCGTGCATGCAAGAAAGCGTGCACAAAGGAAAGCGACAGCTGGAAGAGGAACAACACGTGTAAGGGAGAAATACCTAACGTAAGAAGGGTTAGGGTTTTGGTAATATTTTGTAAAAGGATGAAGAGCTCAAAATGTATAAATATAGATACGAAAGTATCATATATGGTTGGTCACTAGTAGTTGTTAGTAGTTCTTTAATGTTTTTAGTTGTATGAACCAATTTTGTAAGTTGTTGAGAAAAGGAGATACAAGGAAAGGTAGATCTAAGGATTAGACCGCAGGCTTTGGAGCCTAGTGCGATCTAGTTCGCCTCACATAGATCTTACGTAGTTTTGTGGAGAATTGTAAGCGCGAGGCGCCGAAAATGCAAAACTATCATGATACAAGAGCCAAGAGCCAAATCTTTGTGGACATAGCCCAGGAGGTGGTGAACCATGGTAATCCTCGTGTAGTGTGTTAAATGTATGCATGTCTCTTCTTTCTTTTAGCAATTAATGGTTAAGCTTGATGAATGAGTTAATACATTGTTATGAATCCAGTTATACTTTCCTTAAATTACACTGTGGGATCTACGTATGTGACTCGAAGGAACAAGTATTTTCCCTTACAGCTCACGTTATCTGGCCTTAATCAAGAAACCCCTATCCCCTACTCTGTCTTAGGTTGTAAACACTTTAGTCTTACAGCCACCCATTTAAAGCTATCTCAGGTGAGACTGTGCAGCGCCTTCCAGGTGTTTTGTTGCCTTCTGGTTTACCAAGAGGGATGATAGTTTAGAGGCTTTGTTGGAACCCCGAATGACATGAACCCTGGGTCAATGATTCAAATAACCCGAGAAGGGAAACGATAAGCCAACATATAGCATTCCCCACACAAAATGATTGATATAAAATTCTAAAACTCATACTCGAAATACTATAGACTGTCCACTATCCAATGCAACTGGTCTCACTCGATTTGGATACTCTAGGAAGAAGTTATGATTGTTTTACCTGGAACACCTTCTTGAGACTAGTCAATAGGACTAGTCGGATACCTTATCTTCCACAGGGTGTATCTACAAATGTAAGATGACCCAGAAGCTAAAAATTTTACCACAAATACCTTACTAATTTCTATGAATATCCTCTGGAGTTCAGGGTCTGAAATGTTACAGAAAAAAAATTTATAGCGAAAATTGTGTAATGACTCTGTTTAGGATGATTCTAGAACCCTATATTGCACAAGCTTTATCTCCAAAATTATAAGGCCTTAGGAGATGAAATTGTAACCCAACGTACCTTGATCCATCTACTAAATATCCTCCAAGTCGTTCCTTCTGAAATGTTGTATAAAAAAATTTATAGTGAAAATTCCAAGGTGTCTCAAATGTAGCAGCGAAACCCCAAGACCTTGAGCTCTGATACCATATGTTAAGAACCAAATATCAATATAGCATAGAAAAACCTCAGAATAAGTACTCGACACCTTGAAAAAGAGATAAATTCAGATAATAAGCCTCTTCGATGGGGCAGCCTCCTTATGCCTACATAAATGTACAATTACAAGATGATTCCAAATGAAAATGTCTCATTGGTATATATAGGAGACTAGGAGGTATAATTACAACTAATGGACTAAAGCCGACATAAATAAAATAACATTACAAATGTAATATGCCCCAATTAATGGGTAATGAGCCATTATTTAGGACTTAACACAACACCAAAGGAATCACATGTATTAGCGGTGAAGAGGATTTTCAGATATCTCAAAGGAACAAAAGAGTTTGGATTATGGTATCCAAAAGGAAAGGATCAATCACTTATTGCCTACATAGATGCAAATTGGGCAGGTTATATTGATGACCGATGAAGCACCAGTGGAGAAGCATTCTACTTGGGTGATTGTTTAGTATCATGGCTAAGCAAGAAACAATCATCAGTATCCTTATCTACAGCCGAGGCAGAGTACATTGCAGCAGCATCATGTTGTACACAGGTTCTTTGGATGAAACAAACTCTAACATATATACAGGTTGAGTATGATGAGCCCATTCCAATCTATTGTGATAATACAAGTGCCATCAGTATCTCAAATAATCCGGTGATGTACTCCAAGACGAAGCACATTCCAATAAAGTATCACTTTTTATGGGAACAGGTTGCAGAAAAGAACATCAGAGTTGAGTACGTGGGCACAAAAGAACAAGTGGCAGACATATTTACAAAACCACTTCCACGGGAATCCTTTGAGTATCTTCATCAGAGACTCAGAATTATTTCTACTCCAAAATGAATGATTTTGAATGCTTATCATATATGTCTTAGATGTACATGAGGAAGCACCATAAGAAGATAGTTCAGTCAGGGGGAGAAACCTCGGATGGAAAAATACCTTTTCCATTGATGACAAAGGGGGAGAGATTTATCAGATGCAGAGGATAGAGGCATGGTTCCATGGGGAGAATATTTATCAGATGCAGAGGATAGAGGCATGGTTCCAGGGGGAGCATGAGTGATATGATTTCAATATTGCATCAAAGTGTTGCCATCAATGCCAAAGGGGGAGATTGTTAATTAAGGTTGGTTGTCATTGATGCCAACCCTTGAAGAAAGCTTCGTAGCACAAAGGTTGGGTAATGGACCCAAGATTTTTTAATGTAAATATAACTCGTTATTGTCTTGTCATGGTTGATAATAAGTAGAAAAGGATGAACTCCAAAGTGGTCCCCTTATGGTGAAATCCCTCATGGGAAGACGCTTTGTGGATTGAGTTATCCTAGAAGTATGGTTAGAGAACTCATGCTTATTTGTGGAATAATGAGATTAATTTCGGTGAATTTTTCATTGAAACTATCCTAGATGGATAGTGCTTGTCATGCCATTTTTGGTGGTATGTGGAACGTCACATAACTCCTCACAGTTAGAGAGTTATGGCCATGAGAAGTTGGAGAACCCAAGTTTGGGTAATGGACCCAAGTTTGTTTGATGGATAATGGTATGAGTTTTGATATATTTGTAGGTAATACTATTCTATATGTATGGTACATTTTATTCCATTTCTCGTGGTATGTGGAACGTCACATAACTCCTCATGGTTTGAGGTGCCCTTACGAAGTTGGAGGACCCTCTTATGTCATTTAGAAGCCCCAAAAGGTCAAAGTAGTCAAAGTGGTTTAAGAGATTTTAGAAGGTAAATAATAAAGTGAATTTATGAGTGTACTATAATTCAAAGTAAATACAAAATAAATTATTTAAATAATAAATTTAATGGAGAAATTAGAAGTGGGTTAACCCTAAAATAAGGAAAGTGGGCAAAGTGACCTAGAAGATGTTTTTAAGGAAGCTAATTGGAGAGTATAAATAAGAGGCAAGGCTCTCTCATTTTATATACAGTTGAGAATATTGAATACCTATAGGTTTTTGAGGTAACCAAAGGATATCTAATCTGAATTTCTGAGGGAAGGTAAAGAAAAGAAGGCCAGAATTCAAGGAAGGATAAATTCTTTTGATGATGCTTTCTAAGGTATGTTATTTACAGGCCATCTCACCATTTTCGCAATAACTTTTTTTCTAGAATGATTGAGATTGAGAAATTGTTATTCCATTGAGGAAACCTATCCAAGTATCTATGGTAAAAAATTTAGTTTGTGGGTCGTTTCATTTTTGGAGTTACACTCCATGGAAAATAGGGTTTGTGGCTAGTCATGAAACTAGTCAAAAACAGGTGTTTCGAGTAAAAACGTTATAACTTATTCATAACAGATCCAAATTTAGTAAGACCAATTGTGTTGGTTATAGTACAGTATTTAGTATGTGGTGTAACATTTTCAGATTGATTAAACAAATATTCTGTGCGGGGCACGCTCTACAAGGTCGCTCTCTAGAATAAGCTAGAATTCAGCAAGGTATGTCATTTTTTCTATAACTACTTTTCTGAGAGGTTCCAAGTAGTGACACCTAGAGGAATCACATAAAACACATTGAAGAACATCGTGTATCAGCTTCAGATATTTATTCCTTACAGGTACAAAGTTATGATTATTTCAAGTTAGGGTTGTTGACTAATCCAAAAATAGTCATGTGAGACTAAAGAAAAGTTTGATGTAAATGCTAGTCTCTTGTTGTTTAAAGTTAAGGAAGGTTTGCGGGTATGAGATAATATACACCAATTCTATTATAGAGTTATAAATAATATTTGTATGATGAAATTGATGAGGGATTTTGGTTGAGGTACAAGTTGGGTACATGGTTGAGACAAGTAGTTGATGAGTTGGCACATACATGAGGTGTATAGTTGATGATGTTGGCACATATTGATGAGTCATAGTTGATGAGTAGTTGACACATGATTGGTACATACTTGGTACATGGTTGGTTGCACTTGTTTATGGTACAGGTTGATTACAGATTGTTTGGTACAGGTTGGTGCATGGTTGATGCACTTGTTTATGGTATAGGTTGGTGCATGGTTGATGCACTTGTTTATGGTACAGGTTGGTGCATGGTTGATGCACTTGTTTATGGTAAAGGTTGATTACAGTTTGAGGTATAGGTTGATGCATGGTTGATGCATGGTTTAGGTTTATTGGTACAGGTTTACAGTGGTATATCTCACAGTGATAGTGTAACAATGGTTCCATCATTCTACTTCTACTTCAAGGCGGTTGGACGGGGCAAGGAAAGGTGGTTGTAGCCACCTTCCGGTTGTAGCCGGAGAACATAGGGGGTTGTAGCCTCCTTCTAGTTGTAGCTAGAGAATTGGGGAGTTGGATCTTCCCTCAGGTTGTAGCCTAAAAAAATAGGGGGTTGGAGCCTCCTTCCAGTTGCAACTAGAAAACAAAGGAATTTGGTGCTTCCAATGAATGTAATTCTTCAAGACATATAAGAAAAAACATTCGGTGGTTTTCCCCCGATTTGGGTTTCCACGTAAAACACTGGTGTACTGTGTATGTGTGTGATTTCTCATTTCTTATTGCTCATTATTGGATAATAATTCTACATTGATATAACACTTGGATTATTTGAATAAAAAGGATTATAATTATGTTATTACTAATTCACCCCCCCTCTCAGTAATCCAACACATGCAGTATGAAAGATAAATGCAAGGGATTGAAAAATTTTAGATCGTGGCCATATTTTTCAAGCTCCTCTTTAAAAGAAGAGTTTAAAATGTTTTCTTCACAAACTAACTCTTCTTTAATATATATTTCAGCAAGACCTTCATAAATTTTATCATAAGAGGAAAAATCTATTGTCCTTTGAGCTCGAGATTCAGATTTTTTGCAACAATATTCAAGAAGTAGTTCATGTGGAAAGTACCTTTTACAATGTTTGTTGAACGTAGCATGGAAATTTCTCAAAGAACATATGTTGGAAGAAGGAAGCGACCGGTACCATTTTCAAGCATCACCATCTAATTAGTATACGACAGTTTTCATGAGAGCATCTTCATGATATATATCCAATTGATCTATGCATTGATGAAACTTGGTGAGATGTTGTGAAGGATTATCCTCCTCCTTTCCACTAAAAATAGGAAGAAATCATGTGCATTCTGGGAAATAAGGCAAAGGATTAGGAAAGTCATGAACAACTGAAAAATTAATAGGTGTGAACCTGATCTGAGCCAAGCTAGCTTCGATGATCATTGTCATCCTGTATTAGTGAAGTTGCCAACAAGTTCTTTCTTCATGGAGTGGAGTTTCTAGGTGAAAAGGTATGGCAGTCTACTTGTGCCTAGTTATACTTTCACCATCTACAACCAGGTTTGAAAACTCTTGTCGTTCTATCCAGGGAAAATCTCATCATTTCATCCCCAGAAATGGCACCAAAAGATGTTAGTGCCAGAAGTTGTTCCTAGACTTCCTTAGGAACAAGCCTAACACATCTTATTTCAAAATGCTCAATAAAGTCTTAAAAGGTGGAAGGATCACACTCTTGGTCTCAATGAGGCTTATGGTTTTATATATTTAAGCCACTTCCCTATGTGCAAAAAAATAGGTAAATAAAACCTATGTTTACTGAAATTAGAATAGGTGATACGATTAGAAAGAAATGAGGAACAAAACTAACAATTTCACCAAAGAGCATCATGTTATTTAATGTCTTCGGTCAACAAAAGAATAAATCTTTACTCATAAATCCTTTCCGAATAAGATTTAAAAGACTTAAACATTCATGTGGCAAAGATTGCACTATACCCTATAGAGAAATCTTTTTAGCATAGACATACAGTCATATGATCATATAGCAGCAACAATATGTTTAAGATGAAGCAACAGAGATGATAAACATAGATAAGGAAAACACACTAACCATTGACTTTATTAGCAATTGATATCTCTACATGGGAATAGATAAGCAAAAATAGTCTGAAGGATTTTACAATGAAATCCAAATGCAGGGATCGAAACCCCCCCTTTCCCTATGTCTTTTTCATTCCTTATATAGAGTTTACATCAAGTAGATAACATTTAATATCAACCTAATAATTAGGAACAACACACAACTAACTCCTAAAAACCCTGAGGCCGAATTTCTGCCTTATCTACTAATATACAAAAATAGAAAAACAGTTACAACGGTAAATCTCGATTTCTAGGCAACAGCCTTGCACTAGAATAGATATTTAGCAAATCAAGATTCACTTGGAAAATGAGTTGTCCTTTCCTCTGATCTTCAATGATTGATCTAATCCTTATCTTGACTAAACATATAACAAGTTGAATAGGTGATTGGGCCCATGATCATCCTTTAAAACAGAGCATTGTTGTTACAATTGAAAATACCTTGTAGACTACCTTTAGGAAAACATAATATAGCCATACCTTGTGCTAGTTGGGCTATATGATATTCATATAATAATAATGGGTAGCATGAGCATCCTCTCATAGAGTCACCATAGATATATATATCAAATATAAGCCAGCAAGATGATAAATAAATTGTGCAATTAGAATTTCTTCTGGTGGAATATCATCCCCGTCAAAAATCAATTTCATATTAATTGGTGGTAACCCTAGGCTCAAAGAATTGTGAAACTTGTTAGATAGGAATGCTTCTACAATGGCAATCTTTGATGGTAAAACAAATATTTTGGGTGAAAGTGAGAAAAAGACCATAGAAAAGTGCTTCACTAATTGTTGCCAAAAGGTCTTGCAAGAGCAAATAGCATTGCATCCAATTACTACAGTTACTGGAAAAAGTAGTTCATCGATTGAGCCTGAAACCCATAATCATTTTGAAAAATGCAAATGCTATGTCAATGTAATGAAAACAGGATACATTTAGGTTGAAAGCATGAGTTATGTTGTACTATCCAATCATAAAAACCTAGAAGAAGACAGGCCCATGCCAAAATCCTCTGCGCCAAACTTTATGAGAAAATATTCTTTGAGTGTTGTATGATTCCTCTGTCAACTAATAAATAATCTTTGACAACTGGAGTAATATATGTATCCATGGTAGCAACAAATATTAGTGGAATAAATTGCACCGTTGATATAAATGCCAATAACAAGGACTATTGTTGAACTCCCATAATCTTTCCAATGTTTAGAACAAACGGAAAAAAAAATTATAATTTGGTATAGTAGTTTGGCATTCATCAATCGCTTTCATGCATCTACTTAATCAGTTGGAAGTTTTTTTGCTTGACAGTTGGTGGGGTATTCCTTATGGACACTGCCTTGAACTTGTTTCAATCGCCACATGTGTATTTTCTTTTGTGACCAATAACTCATGACAATGTAGTGAATATTCAATATGGCATTTATCAATGGAGTGGTAGTTATAACATAAGATAGATATGGAGATTTTAATAGAATCAACATAAAGTGAAAGTGAAAGTGGAATGGTGAGGTGGATGGGTAGGTGAGGTGAGAGAATGAGTGGGATATATAGGTGAGAGAATGAGTGGGGTGAGGTGAGTAGTATTTTTTATTTTATTTATATTTTATTAACATATAAAATCAAAATTTTATAATAAAATTACACTAAATGAAACTAAGCCATGGAAATTGGATGATTTTAGAAATAGCAGGATTAGCAAAATAGAATAGGCAAGCATATGTTGGTCATCCCAACAATAGAATAGTTGTGCTGCTAATTTGGTGAATTTTGTTGCCGGGGTATGAAACTTCGTGTAGTGCCTTTAGGGCCACAATTTGATCATGAAAATATTACTGCTAACATATCAAACTAAACATAAAAGGAAAAAGAGAAAGCATCCCAAAAATTTATAAACAAAAATGAAAATGCATGTGCAAAATGTCACACACACATTCTTATGTTTTACTATTCTTTTGGTGTGTGTTGGTCCTACATCTATGCTATACACACACACTTCTATTTTAACATTTTCTTGGTGTGTGTTGGTCCTACAACTATGTTAGTTTAACAAAGTAATAGGGATTTAGGACAAACCCATTCATAATATGTGAAAATAATCTCTCTTGGATGTCCTTTAACTGGAAATCATTGTTTCCCGGATTTTTTGCAACAGTATATGTTCCTAACTATAGCTTCTAGAATTTAGTATGCTTACTCTTGTCTTTGTATACAAAATCCCAGAGTAAGACTCCTTGACCAACTTTGAAAAACCCAACTTTTTCCTTATTGTCGTGATATTTCTTTACAAAACCCTGTCCTTATTTTATATTATGAGTTGCAAACTCTCACTTCTCTTATAAGGCTATTAATGCATTAAATTTATGAGTTATTAGACTATTTTCGAATTCCTTAGTATGGAAGGATAATCAATAGGTTGTAATCTCCAACTGAGTAGGTATAATTTCCTCTTGTCCATAAACTAATTGAATGAGTCTCACTAGTACTAGTTTTGGTCGTTTTCCAATCAACCCAAAAGGCATGTGTCAGTTGTAAGTGTCATTCACGAGTATTGTCACCAATAATATGCTTCATTATTTTCATCAGAGTTTTATTAGTGGATTCGACCGAATTGGCCACATGTCCCTAAATGGCTTGAAGAGGCGAGTTTCAACTAGTGATAAAACTTAAATCGGGACTTGGCTGGACGAACTGTTAATTGCATTGGATCCGTAGCATCAGGTTTCAGCTAATGGGGCCCCTCCGCTATCATTTTGTCAACTAAAAAACCGTTTGTTGGAGTATCTATGGAACTAGGGTTTTGGTCAATGAGGCATAGTACAATTTCTGAAGAGGGGGTTGATTTTCAAGAACATTGTGTCGAGCATTTTTGGGTAGTGTAATCACGTGGGCCTTAGTTAAACAAACTTGTGGGAGCTTATGAAACTTTGTTATGCTACTCGGTTTGGATTTTATGCCCTCGGACCAAATTGGCCACATGTCCCTAAATGGCTTGAGGAGGCGAGTTACAACTCGCGATAAAATTCAAACTGGGACTTGGATGGGAGAACTGTCAGTTTCATTGGATTCAGAGCACTAGGTTTTCATCTAGTGGGGCCCCTATGCTATGATTTCATTGACCAAAAAACAGTTTGTTGGAGTATTTTCGGCACAAGGGTTTTGGTCAATGAGGCATAATGCAATTTTTGAAGAAGAGGTTGATTTTCAAGAACATTGTGTTAGGAATTTGTGGCTAGTGTAGTCATATAGGCCTTGGCCAAATGTATTTGCAAGATATTAGGAAACTATGTTATGTTTCTTGGTCTGGATTTTATGCCCCTGGACCAAATTGGCCACATGTCCTTGAATGGTTTGAGGAGGCGAGTAACAACTCGCGATAAAACTCAAACAGGGACTTGGATGGACAAACCATCAGTTTCATTGAATTTGGAGCACCGGATTTCATCTAGTGGGTCCCCTCTACTTTCATTTTGTCCATCGAAAAACTCTTTGTTAGAGTATCTACGACACTAGGGTTTTTGTCAATGAGGCATAGTGCAATTTCTAAAGAGTAGGTCAATTTTCAAGAACAATGTGTTGAGCATTTTTTGCTAGTGTAATTGTGTGGGCCTTGGCCAAACAGACTTGCGAGATTTTATGAAACTCTGTTATGTTGCTCGGTTTGGATTTTATGCCCCCGGACCAAATTGGCCACATGTCCCTAAATAGCTTGAGGAGGCGAGTTGCAACTTGTGATAAAACTCAAACCAGGACTCGGATGCACGAATTGTCAGTTGCACTAGATCCAAAGGACCAATTTTTAGCTAGTGGGGCCCCTACGCTATCATTCCATCGACCGAAAAATCATTTGTTGGAGTATCTCTAACACTATGGTTTTGCTCGGTGCTTATTACATATGTTTGAAAATTTAACAAATTGTTAGGCTAGACATGGAATGGCAAGTGAAGGAATGGAAAAGCAAGGAAAGTGAAGGCATGGAATGACAATTCATGGCAAGTGAAGGCATGGAAAATCATGGCATGGCATGACAAGTGAAGGCATGTCATGACAAGTGAAGGCATGGCATGACAAGGCAAGGCATGGAAAGGCAAGTCAAGGCAAGGCAAGGCAATGCATGGAAAGTGAAGGCATGGCATGACAAGGCATGGCATGGCATGGCATGGCAAGGCATGGCAAGGAAAGTGAAGGAAAGGCATGGCAAGGCAAGGAAATCCAAGGAAAGTGAAGGCAAGACAAGGAAAGGAAAGGCAAGTGAATGTAAGGCAATGCATGGAAAGTGAAGGCAAGGAATGGAAAGGAAAGAAAACCAAAGAAGCAAGTGATTTGTTTTTTCCTAGTTTCTCGGTTAGTTTTATCCTAGCAAATGGTTAAGCCAATAGTTTTTCATAGATCTGTATAGTGCCTAAAAAATTCAATTTGTCTTGTGATTTGTGCATAAATGTGACAGGTTTTAGGCACACTAGTTTAGCATCTAAGAGGTTTTCTTTTTTATAGATTGTGTTAGATGCTCATCCATGTTGTAGGCATGCATGTGCTATCCTTAGAAGTTGAGATATATTCAGTGTTTATTCTATTTGTGCATGCATTTTCTATTGTTAGATGAGGGGATAGACCCCTAGGGGTTCACTCCATGTGGATTGTATATTCTAGGAGGAGGGTGTAGGTCCCTAGGAGGTGCATTGATTCACATGTTGTAATCTTCTCCAGTTGGGCATGCACCATTCCTCATACATCTATCCATGTAGACATGTACACTACTTAAGGTGATTAGGGTTAGGGTTTGATCTTTCCAGATGGATCGCTCCCTTGCATGAATTTATATACATTGTAACCCTAAGTATTATTATTCTATAAAGGATATGAAGGGTGCACCACTATGTAGCTTAGTATAACTGTGTTTTGAGCTATAATAGTGTAATTATTCTTTCAAATTTCAATAGAAGCCATATGCAATATTGAGAGTTCATTTTTGTGTATTTATTGTTTGCATTTTCATAAATATGTGTTTGTACATTAACGTATTCATAAGTTGTTGTTTTAATTGGAGATGTTTAGTTTTTAGCTACCTAGGATTTGGGTTTTTTTACTGTAGAATATACTTACCATGGTATGAAAATCAAAATGGTATTAGAGCACATTCACTGAAGTCTTCTAGGACATTGTGTATGGAGAGATCGGTTTCGCATGAGAGAGAGTTATTAGATCATTTTAGTGGGCGTGATTCCCTTACTTCAATGATTAAAGAGATCCAAAATTGTGACAGGTTGTAGGGTACGATACCCTAAGTGCTCTAGTGATTGGAGTGATGTATTTGATTTTTTTTCCTATCCAATTTGTTTGAATTTAGTGTGTTTCAAAGTTGTAGGTATGATCGGTGTTCAATGTTTCCTTCAAAGAGCTCCCTTTCCCATAACACTCAATAAAATCATGTTAGAAATTAAAAAAAAAAACATGTAATCATGAAGTACAACAATAAAGGCTTATGTTAATCACATAAAAAGTATGTCTAAGCCTAATCAGTAGAGAGATAAAATCTATGGGAAAGATCTTAGTACCCAATCTTTCCCAAGGAGGAAAATGTTGCACCGACAAGTCAGAAAAAATCCACCCAAGCAAGATGTTGGACACACCTACCACACTTAGAGGGGGGGTGAATGAGTTTGGGGCTCTTTTTCCCAAAACTTCCCTCTTGCACAAAAACTCATAAATTAGCATTCAACATTCATTCATTACCCATTGTTGTCATTTATAACCAGTTAGATGTGAGCACATATCAGCAACATATATCAGCAATATATCATCAACAAGTCATCACCACAATGAACACAAAGAACACAAGATGTATGTACAATTTTCTTTTTATTACGGACTACAATCCTTGGGGTTTATCAGCAACAACTGAATAGAGTACAACTCTCTAAGAGCACCTGCTCTATAATGCAAGACCCATATTACACCCTCAACACCAACTGAGATGAGGCAACAATCCTCAACATATATCAATCTGTCAATAGGTACGTGACCTGTCAGTAGTGCAGCTTGCGTGTGCACGTGCCCTGGCTCACTACAGCCCATGTATGAACGTAGCCAATGTATAATGCAACAAGCGTATGCTTCTAAGAAACTAGGGTTTTTCTTTTCTTCACATGCTCAGTTCCTCTGCAACCTGCAATCACTTTCTCTTATGTCTTCCACTTTCCAAACTGACCCACAGCCAGTCAAAACACATCCAAGCTCTCCAATATCTTGCTCATGCTCCAAAAAAAATCAATATGAATGTTATCTCAATCACGTACAAACAACTAGTATACCATAGCAATCATGTCACTACTGAATCACAAGAGTGTTGCTCACTCCATCAACCAAACTGAACCACATCATAGAATCCATACCAAGAATGCCCTAAGCATTCACAACACATCAAACAATAGTATCCATCAAGACAATAATGTAACCATATCAGTGTCTCAGTGATAGATCTGAGGCCATAGAATGCAGATCTGGAACCTGCCTCATCATCCAAGAGCTTGGCACCAGCTCAAACACAAATCTCCATGATTTTATC
>ML776565.1:343274-375488 GCA_009831015.1 Picea engelmannii
TCAACACATAATGCTTTGCCTTCATCTTCAAGATCTTCCTTTGTGCTATTATCACTTGATTCTTTATCTTCACTTGAAATGTTTTCAAAATCACATTTAGAAATAATGCATTCAAGATATTTTGATGATTCTTTACCTTTGATTATCTTGATGGAGTGGTCTTCAATTTCTTCTTTCTCTTCCTTGCTTTGATATGTCTCCTCTAGCTTTAGCCATAGATCCTTGGCAGAACTGCATTGTCCCATGTTCTCTTTGATAGGGCTTGAGAGTCCACTAAGAATTGTCTTGAGAGTCGATGCATCATTCTTCGTTCCTTCCCTTTGAGCTGCAAACTTTGACTTGTTCTTCAATGAAACATATCCACCGATGGTTGCCTTCCAAATAGTTGCTCCCATTGTCTTCAAATACACTCTCATCTCTATTCTCCAAGTAGAATAGTTTTCCTCATCAAGGATTGGAACTTCATCATCCATCTGTGTGTCTATGGATCTCCTTCAAGCTTGTTAAGGCTTGTAGTGAAGGCCCGCTCCAATACCAATTATTGGACACACCTACCACACTTAGAGGGGGGGTGAATGAGTGTGGGGCTCTTTTCCCAAAACTTCCCTCTTGCACAAAAACTCATAAATTAGCATTCAACATTTATTCATTACCCATTGTTGTCATTTATAACCTTTTTAGATGTGAGCACATATCAGCAACATATATCATCAATATATCATCAACAAGGCATCACCACAATGAACACAAAGAACACAAGATGTAAGTACAATTTTATTTTTATTACGGACTACAATCCTTGGGGTTTATCAGCAACAACTGAATAGAGTACAACTCTCTAAGAGCACCTTCTCTATAATGCAAGACTCATCTTACACCCTTAGCACCAACCGAGATGAGGCAACAATCCTCAACTGATATCAATTTGTCAACAGGTATGTGACCTGTCAGTAGTGCATCCCGCGTGTGAACGCGGCGAGTGTATAATACAACAAGCGTATGCTTCTAAGAAACTAGGGTTTTGCTTTTCTTCACATGCTCAGATCCTCTACAACCTGCAATCACTTTCTCTTATGTCTTCCACTATCCAAACTGACCCACATCCAGTCACAACACATCCAAGCTCTCCAATAGCTTGCTCATGCTCCACAACAAATCAATATGAATGTTATCTCAATCTTGTATAAACAATTAGTATACCATAGCAATCATGTCACTACTGAATCACAAGAGTGTTGCTCACTCCATCAACCAAATCAACCAAACTGAACCACATCATAGAATCCATACCAAGAATGCCCTAAGAATTCATAACACATCAAACAATAGTATCCATCAAGACAATAATGTAACCATACCAGTGTCTCAGTGATAGATCTGAGGCCATAGAATGCAGATCTGGAACCTGCTTCATAATCCAAGAGCTTGGCACCATCTCAAACACAAATCTCCATGATTTTATCCACTCCACGCTCCCTGTACACAGCCAGCCCACGTGTACACTCACCCTATACATAGCCAGCCCGCGTGTACATGCACCCTATACACAGACAGCCCGCGTGGACATCAGAAAATAGGGTTTTCTGTGAGTTCGAGAATTTTTCTGTCAAGATCTCTGATATTGTCGAAACTTTGATGCGTTCATGAGATCCTCCTCTTGCTCTCTTCCTCAGAATAGATCTTCAATCATGCTCAAGAGATCCACACCAATAGAATGCTCTCACAAGAAGCTCTCCATCAATACTCCACAAGATATTCACAAGAAGCTCTCCATTGATCCACAAAAAGGATTCTTACTAAATGTGCTTTTTACAAGAGATCCTATCTTCTTATTTATACTTTCATCTTCTAGGTCACTTAACCCATTTTTAGGTTACTTAACCCATTTCTAGGTCACTTAACCTATTTTCCTTATTTTAGGGTTAACCACTTTCCATGAATAGAAAGTTCTCCAATACTTTATCATTTAAATATTCCTTCTTGATTTTGTTACTTCATTTTATCATTTAAATAATCTTTCTTGATTTTGTCACTTTACTTTATCATTTAAATAATTATTTCTTCTTTTCAAGCACTTGAATTCTTTGACCTTTTGGGGCTTCAAGCCATCATATGGGGGTCCTTCAACTTCATAGATCCATAACTCTCAAACCGTGAGGAGTTATGTGACATTCCACATACCACCGGAAATGGCATGTCAAGCACTATCCATCTAGGATAATTTCACCAACAACTTCATTGATCTTCATCTCATTAATCCACATACAAGCATGGGTCTTCCAACCATTCTTCTAGGATAACTCAATCCGTAAAGCGTCTTCCCTTGAGAGCTTTCACCATAAGGGGACCACTTTGGAGTTCATCCTTTTGTGCACCTTATCAACCATGATAAGACAATAATGATTCATCTTTGCATCAATTCACCACTGCATCATATATATCAACTATGCCTCATGTATCAATGGAAACTCATTGATCCATGTTCATCAATGCATCATATCAATAATCCATCTTTATCAATTGGTTTCTACTTGGACATCTATCATTCTCATCAAGGGAATCATATCAATGATCCATCTTTATCAATTGGTTTCCACTTGGACATCTATCATTCTCATCAATGCATATCCATTGTTCATCAATCATCAATCAAGCAATTACTTGACATCAATCAATGACATAAATCAAACCAAACCATTTACATCAATGACATATGATCCAACAATCTCCCAAATAATCAAGCCATTGGCATCAATGACAACATGATCCAACACAAGATGCACTCATTCCCTTATTGTTGAACTCTTGCTACTTTTCTACTATTGTATTTTCACCTCTCGAGCATTTTTTGGCTTGTTTGAGGCTTCACGAGAATTCCCCAAGGTAAAACAGATCACTAGCTAATTTGTTTTGCTAATATAGCTCCCTCACGAGTGTGTTTTTACCTCTAGTTCATTTTTTTACTTGTATTCAGGTCCAACAAAGCCCCAAAGGAAAAAATGTGTCATTGGCTTCTCTATTCCACTATTGTAGCTTCCCAACTAGTGAATTTTGGCCTCCCATTTGTTCTTTAGTTTGTAGTGGATTTGGAAAATCCCTTAAGGGAAAAACACATCACTTGATTCTCTAGTTTTCTTCTCGTGTGTTCCTTGGCCAAATAGACGTGTGGGAGATTACAAAACTCTGTTATGCTGCTCAATTAGGATTTTATGCCCCTAGACCAGATTGGCCACATGTCACTAAATGGCTTGAGGAGGCAAGTTGCAACTCACGATAAAACTCAAAATGGTACTCGAATAAACAAACCATCAGTTGCATTGGATCCAGAGCATCGGGTTTAATTTAGTGAGGCCCCTACGTTATCATTTCATCGATAAAAAAACCATTTGTTGGAGTATCTTTGGCACTAGGGTTTTGGTCAATGAGGCATAGTGCAATTTTTGAAGAGGAGGTCGATTTTCAAGAACATAGTGTCAGGCATTTTTGGATAGTGTAGTCACATGGGCGTTGGCCAAAAACACTTGTGGGAGATTACGGAACTTCTCTATGCTTCTTGGTTTGTATTTTATGCCCCTGGACCAAATTAGCCACATGTCCCTTAATAGCTTGAGGAGATGAGTTGCAACTCACGATAAAACTCAAACCGGGACTCAGATGGATGAACCGTCAGTTGCATTGGATTCGGAGAACCGGGTTTCAGTTATTGGAGCCCCTCCATTATCATTTCATCGACCAAAAAATGGTTTGTTAGAGTATCTACGACACTAGGGTTTTGGTCAATGAGGCATAGTGCAATTTCTGAAGAGGAGGTTGATTTTCAAGAACATTGTGTCACGTGTTTGTGGGTAGTGTAGATGTGTGGGCCTTGGCCAAATATAATTTCATAAGCTTACATAACTTCGTTATGTTGCTTGGTTTGGATTTTATGACCCCGGACCAAATTGGCCACATGTCCCTAAATGGCTTGAGGAGGTGAATTGCAACTCACGGTAAAACTCAAACCGGGACTCAGATGGGCGAACCGTCAATTACATTGGATCCAGAGCATCGAGTTTTATTTATTGAGGCCCTTACGCTATCATTTCGTCGACCGGAAAACTGTTTGTTGGAGTATCTCTTGCACTAGGTTTTTGGTCAATGAGGCATAGTGCAATTTCTGAAGAGGAGGTCGGTTTTCAAGAACATTGTTTTGAGCACTCAACACACCCTAAAAGCCTTATGAAATTTTATTAATTTTTGGGTACCACTTATTTTCTTCACTGTCTGAATTGATTTCACTTTGGAAAATGGTTTATCTTTGGTTTTTTTTCATGACTCTTATCATCAACTCAGGTTTGTTTGAACTTGTGAAACCTCATGTCTAAAAAGAACTTGATACCCAAATTGAGAATCGACAGCTAACACTGCACCTAACGCGCTCAAGTTTGGCATCAGAAAAAATTCAAGCAAGTAAAGGAACCATAGTTATAACAGTCGTTGAGCACTAATCCCCATCGGCATTGGCAGAAGGCAAAGTTGGTTTGTGTAAGTTATTCGCATGAAGTTTCAAGAGATAGCCGATCCCCTTTGGCATTGGCAAAATATGGGAAGGATAGACATTGACAAAGTTGTAAAGAAATCACCTATTGTCGATGACCGATGCGTTTCATCAGGGTCGAGGAAATCTAGAAATGTTAAAACCATCATTTTTGTCTACGACAAGCATATCGTCTATCGTCGATCCTTGATATGTTTTCGACATCGAGAATTTTTCAAGAGAGTCGATCCGAGAGCACTTGGGTAGGTTTATCGTCGATCGTTGATCCTTGATACTTTTCAGCGTCTGCAAGATAAGATTGGGTTTTAGAACGTATAGCTTAAAGAAATCCTCGATTTCGATTAACACAAGCAAATGAAGTCATCGATCTCGAATGCCACATGTCTTTACCATGTAAGGGGGTCATATGGCCTAGTTTCATCCCGATTCATGTTAAGGTTCCCTCGGTCCTAGTCATGCCTCCTAGTCACATTTTCCACATCAGCTCTGTACGGCAAGATCGATCGGCATCAAATCTTTTGCAAGAAGATGTCAATGAAAAGTGTTTGAAGCACAATATTGACCCTCGACCCACCAACTGGACTAGTGAAATGATGGGATGTTTGTGGCATAAGATATGATCAGATTTGGACATTTAATAGACCAGTTAATGTTTGATCTTGCATTTGTTTCTACCTCGTTCGTCGATTGAACAATAGCAATTTGAAAATGTCGATAGGCCACATTACCACCCGTGCCCATGTCGTCAACCCGCATTGAATTTAATTTTAAACATCTTTGAAGATATGGCGGCAGATTTAATGAAATTACATTCATAACCTAAATTGAATGTTGGATGCGACAAGGTAATTTCATCCCTGTTTAAATCTCTAGAACTGTTTTGAACAAATTCATTCTACACACAAGTTTGAATTCCAAAGCATCCGTAGGAGCAAAGCGAGCGTCTCGAGACTGTACTGACCCTCTTCATCAAATGGTCAGATTATGATAAGAGTCATCCACTTCAGTGAAACCATTTGATGACTCTTAGAAGACAGAGAGTTGGAAGCACCATTTGGCGATGTTTTGTTTTACTTAGCTTACACTTTTGATAGTTATTTTTAGTTAATGAATCGTTATAAATAAGAGGATCAACCTTTTGAATCTGACGAGGAAGGGTTTAAATTGGATCGCTCAGCTTCGGAGCCGGACGAAATGGAGGATAAAAATGATCATAATGAATAAAGGGGAAACCCACCTCAGAATAATCAACCTTGGTTGTCCAGAGATGCTCTGGAAATCCCCGGACGAGTACATAACCTTCCCCGACATCCAGAAAAGTTACTCCCTAAATTCGACCCTGAAACCTCAGGATTTCCTGAAGACCATATCAAAAAGTTCATACTAGATATTAGACAGATGAATGTCCAACATGAAGACGTAGTATGCAGGATTTTCCCCTATACCTTTGAGAATTCAGCCTCTACGTGGTATTTTAACTTTCCTGTAGGGTCCATAACTAGTTGGACAAAGTTTCAAAAATATTTTTTAGATAAATTTGCAGAAGAAACCACTACAGGAGCTTTAATGGTCGAACTGTTCACCTCCACCATGAGTTCAAAAGAAAAGTTTAAAGACTTCAATCAATGATTTACCACTATCCTGAACAAATTTTAACCTGAAGCTAAACCCACTCAGGAGTTGCAAATCGAAGTATACGTTGACGCTCTCCCTACTTCTATTTCCATGTTTGTAAAAATGGTTTCCAAAATGAACCTAACTGAGAATTTTGAGGAAGCCAAAACAATTTAATTCCAAATTAAGGGGTATAAAGAGGGTCAAGTCTCACTAGTTAAGAAGGAAACTCAACCTCCACCCAGGAGAGGAATATTGTTGACTAGACCCTGAAGAAAACAAGAATAACAAGGGCCCGAAAAGGGAAGTGGAGACATATAGGACCTACAACGGATGATAAATAAGTTTTCAAATGAAATCATAGACATGAAAAGAAGTGTAGGGGAAGGAAACCAAGTCCAAAGGCCCTATAAACCCTTTTTAAAATAAACCCACCATTCAAAGCAATTGAACCTCCCCCAGCCAACTTAAGCATTGACCTGGGAAATGTAGCATCCGACTCTTTCTGTACCTATCACCAAGAGAAATATTCTGAAAGATATTTTCCATAATGGGTGCATGCCATGAATTTGATGGCTAATCAGTTCCTAGACGAATTTTCCCTTATCGAACAATCAAGTGGCTTAGCAATGAATATTGTTGATTAGAAAGAGGTTGACCCACCAGAAGAAACATCCATGTTGATGTGGGACCCTGACTTGTCAATGCCTTCCGATGATCTATTTGAGGTTCAAGAACCACCCATTGAGGTATTGGTTGTGAAAACGCGAAGTAGGGGTCAGTTGGTCTCAAACGACCTTACCATTTCCCAAAATTTGAGAGGAAAACAAACACTTGATCACTCGAAAGCACCTTTTGTCTCCTAAAGAAATCCTATAAACATCCATACACAAGAATCACCCAAGATAGACTACAACATAGTAGAAGATTTAAAAATATTAAAATAAAATGTATCAGTCATGGACATGTGTAGAATTCCCCAGCAAAAGGACTTTCTGTTACAAGCCTTTAAGTCAGTATAAAATCCTATAAAAATCACTGACCAAGATTAAAATCCATCCCCCACAGATCTAATAAATAAACCAACTGTAAACACTTGCTCTGAAGATAAAAAAGGAAATCCTTTTTTCCCACCGTTCCTCTTGACATTTGAAGTATTCAATAGAAACCTCAATAATTGTTTAGTTGACTCAGGGGAATCATCTAATGTTATGCCATTATCTATCTACAAGAAATTAAACATGGTCCCTCTTAAAAGTGATAAACATGTGATACATTTGGACAGAACCTGGGTGAAAGTTATGGGAGAAATCAAGGATGTCATGATCATAATCGCGACACACCCAAAATTTGTTCAAGTAATTGACATCATTGTAGTAGATATACCAGAAGATTATGGACCACTACTTAGTCGAGATTGGTTCATGAAGTTGAATGGATACTTTAGCACAGATTGGGCTCAGCTTTGGTTTCCATTAAAGGGACACACAAACATGATTTGGATCTATAGGGAAAGGTATCTCAAACATATTATCACTGATTTAGAAGCCCTCAATGAACCCTCTTCAGCAGATTTCCTTGTGTTAGGCAAGTAGTCCTGTGATTACGATTTCGGTAATTTCTCCCCTCTCTCATCTTATGTTCCTCTTACTCAAAACTCTGAAATGACTGTTAGGACCCAATTTTGATCAATTTTTATGCCTTATATCTTTTCATATGATCTTTCTAACAGTCTTATACCCCTCATTTTGTATAACTTTGGTTTAAACATTGACTTAAATCGATATCTAAAGACCCAAAACTTGTCTTTAACAGTTCTCTTGTTTTTAGTTAAGTTTTGAGAGTTTTTAATGCACAATCTCACTTATAATATTATATTATGGATTCATGTACTAATGTTGATGTTCCAGCACCAGGATGAATGTTTCAAGGATGATCTCTCCATGAGAATCTTCGTAAACAACCAGCGCATGCTCTATTTCAGTTATAAATAAATGACAACTTGTCTTGATGACACTTCGTGTCATGAGACTAAGGCAGTTAAAAGGCATCACGATATTCTCTCCTACACTGGTGCAATGGTTATACTAGCTCTGTGATGTTGAGTGCATCATTTCTCTCTTGTATTAATGCAAAATACATATTCAATTCCTTATGTAACTGTTACATTAATTATGTTATCTATTATGGGATATGGGAAGATACCAGAAAGCTAGTATGTAAGGGGGTTCAAAATTTTATATAAGGGAGTATCAAAATGAGAGATGTATGTAGATATGATGGGGAATATTTGATAGATAGAACAGAGCATAGAGGAATGTAATCATTTGTTTGTAGATGGAATAGAACAAGAAGGCATTTCTTATTTTAGTTTTCTGTCTTTGATTAATTCTGAAGCTTGTCTATGAGAATGGATTGATAATTGATTATCGATGAAACTTGGATAGGAAGGGCCCCCTGCCCAGGTTTGCAGTGCATCCTCAATCATAATAGAAGGATTGTTGTAGATTCTTTTTTTTTAGAAATTGTGATTAATTTCTAGAAATTTAATTTCAGTCATGTTCATGATTTGGGGAGTTTTAATTTGCTTACAACAGTTAAGGAGTAATAAGGTTACAGTTAGAATCTTGAGTGATTTCAATTTAGTTTTCATTTCTTAGCAGAATGTGTTACACATTGGTTCAGTTTATTTGGAATAAGATGTTGAAGTTTTGAAGTTATAAGGATTGGTTGCTGGTTTAAAATTCACATTTGGATAGTCATTTGATTTTAAGAGAATACTTGGTTTAATAGCATAATCTTAGATTAAGTGATTTGGTGAAATCTGAATGTAATGATCTAGGATATCAAGTTGAGTTAAGATTCTTATCTTGAGAAATCGATGGAATTAGTTGCAGTCATGATTGTAATTATGAATTCATAATTCTCAATATTCTCTCATCATAGCTCAAAGTTGGATGTAATGAAGAAATGATTAAGGAAGGAGTAGTGTGGATCATTTTCCTTCTAAGAAACCAAAGATCAGATTTATAGTTGTAGCAAGGTTATTTCAATTAGACTACTTCAAGTGGATTGTTTCCAAGAATTTCATTAGTAGGATCATTTTCATTATGAATTAGATAGAGGTGTGAAGATTTGAGATTCCTATAAGCAAGATAAGTTTGACTCCATTCCTGTACATATTGTACTGGTTCGTCAAGGTCTACCTTCCCGGGTTGACAATTAAGTGTTGGAATATATGGTATATATCTAGCTCAACAATGACTTTTCAAGAAAATGTACTGACATTAGTGGAAGAAACCCTCTTCTGTCAAGGACCTATGTTGGAAACCATGGAGCAAATAGGTGGAGAGGAAGAAGTTAGTAAGCAGGGAAAGGTTGATGATTCTCACTCGCAAGTATGGACCTTGTACTTTGATGGGTCTAAATCGCAAGAAGGGTCAAGAGCGGGGTGTATCCTCGTTGATCCGAAGGGGAAATGAAATTTCTTGTCCTTCACACTAGAATTTGAATGCACTAATAACAACATCGAGTATGAAGCTTTAGTGCAAGGGATAAAGAAAGCCATAGACTTAAACGTTAAAGAATTAAAGGTTTTCGAAGACTCTGAAATCATCGTTAGGCAAGTAAAGAACATTATACACTACAACTCTCCCCACCTGAGCAATTATCAACAGGAAGTGCACAAGATAATAGAGCATCTTGAAGCCTTTAACATTACAGTGATCCCAGAACAAAGAATACTCTTGTTGATTCCCTGGACATTGTTGCCTCGAGGCTATCCCCTTTAGAAGACTGTCAATCCTCTCGGTTCAATGTGGATCTACTCTAAAAACCATCAATGCCCAACAATATTTCTAATTGGAAGGATTTGAAAGGCATGAGCAGATCATAAACTTCTTAACCAATCAAGAAAATTTTAAAGACCTGGCTATTGACGATGAAATATTCCAAGAGAAACTAGTAGAAATCGATCCCCATGAACGAAGAAGGGAAACAGATCACTCAAATTACAAACTAAGATTTTACACGATACTGAAAGGGGTAGCCAATTTGGAGAACCTCTTTGACTTAAGGGAAATATTTAGAGGGTAAACAAACACAAAGACATGGAGTTCTTGTCCCATGTACGAGACTATAAATCTAGGAACCCCAGAGAACCCTAAGAATATAAATCTTGGAAAGACAATATCTAAAGAAGAAAGGAAAGCCTATCTCAAACTTTTCAAAGAATATCAAGATGATTTTGCGTGGTCCTACTGAGATATGAAGACTTATGACACCTGTATCATTCAACACACAATATCGTTAAAACCTGGAGTAAAACCCTTATGAAAGAAGCTCTAGAAGTACCACCCATCTCTGGAACCCCTCATGTGTCAAAAGTTAAAGAAATTACTAAATGCTAAAATTATATTTCAGGTTAGACACTCTTCCTGGGTAGAAAATTTGGTTCTTGTCAGGAAAAAGTCTAGGGAGATCCGTCTGTGTGTGGATTTCAGAAACCTCAACAAATCATTAGAAAAGGAAAACTACCCAGTCCCACTGATGGAGCAACTCTTGCAAACTGTGTCTAGTTCTGATAGTTTCTCCCTACGGGATGTTTTTTCAGGTTACAACCAAGTTCTAGTTTCAGAGGAAGACCGATTGAAACCTACCTTCCAAACCAAGTGGGGAACCTTTGCTTATAAACGCATTCCCTTTGGGTTATTCAATAAAGGGGAAACCTTCTAAAGGGCCATGGAAGTAGCTTTTCAGGGACTAATCAACAAATGTGTAGTAGTTTATTTAGACGACATGACTGTGTATTCAAATAATAGAGAAGATTACATCCAACACCTAACCCATATTTTCGAAAGGTGTAGGAAATACGGTATTGTTGGAAGATTGGTTGTTGTCATTGATGGCAACCCTAGTCATTGGTTTTGGCCCACAATATTGATGAACGTATTTGGACATGAAGGACAGCGCACATGCAGACACAACACCCATGGCTGGATAGTATACATCATGTTGTTTCTGGTGGCAGGTGGCACGTCACGTGGATCCTCATGGTTGAGGAGAAATGAATTTTTGAAGATGACAAAGTGAATTGAAGAAGGAAGTACAGGTCGACCTTGAAGATAATTAAAGAAAAGAATTACAAAATAAGAAAGTGTCAGGTCGGCCCTAATGTTCAAAGGAAGTGACATAAAGGGTATAAATACATATCATTATACATTCATTTTAAATAAACACAAGTCAAATTTCAGATGAAATCTGAAGTAAAGAATGTCGGATTTCAAGGGACGATGAAGTGTTTTGGTGATGTGTTCTAAGGTATGTTATTTACAAGTCATCTTACCATTTTCTCTATAACTTTTTTTCTAGAACGATTCAAATGGTGAAATTGGTGTGGTATTTAGAATACATATCTAGGTACCCGTGGTAAAAATTTCATCTCTTTATTCAATATACTTTTGGCATTATGTACAAGTTCGCTCTCCTGAATAAACCAGAATTGAATAAGGTCTACCATTCTCTCTATAACTTATTTTTGGGGAGGATTCAAGGAGTGAAAATTGGAGGAGTTTCAGATAATACATTGAGTTATATTATCTATAGGATCATATTATTCTAAGAAGTGAATAATTACAGAAGTTGAGGAAGTCTCAGGAAGCATTATCTGGTTTTATGTGATGGTTAGTTGATGGTGATGATTTAATATAAATCTTTATTATCTCTCATATATTCTTGGGTGGAAGGAAGGGGCAAGGATGGAGAGGTCAACCCTCTCTTGATATTGGAGTATTGTATCTTCCTTTTGGAGGTTTATCCCTCCCTTTATATTTGGAATCTGGAGCTACCTTTGGAAATCATTACTTCCCTTGAACAATAACTATTGATTATTTCTCATATATTGTGCATGGTGTATTGTGGTGTATTGGTGTAACTCTTATACTATTGTTCATTTCTCATTGCATGCAATTGAATGGTTTAAGTACAATTTGAAAAAAAAATTAAAGTGTACTTGATATTGATTCACCCCCCTCTTAGTATCAACAATCGGTATCAGAGTGGGTTACCTTCAGTACAGTTTAACCACTGGAAGGAAGATCCTAAGCAGAAATGGAAGACAACATTCCAAATGGGATTCCACCATTTGATGGAAGCAATTTTGAACATTGGATTAATAGAATGGAAACTTACTAGAAATATCTTGGGGTAGATGTTTGGTTCTCAATTTCTTCAGGATACAATGCTTTGAAGAAACCAAAGACTGCAGCTCAGAAGGAAGCAAAAAGGAACAACAAATTGGAAATAGATACCATCCTGGATGGATTGACAAATTCATTGAAATCCAAGGTGGGATCATGTGCATCAGAAAAAGAGATTTGGGACAAGATACAAGAACTTTATGCAAGGGAAGAAGCAGAAGAAGAAGAAGAAGAAGTTGAATCAAATTACAATATCTCAGATTTCAAAGAAGCAAATAGAGGTCAGTTATTTTGCTTTAATTGTGAAGGAGTAGGACATGTTGAATTTTAATGTCCTCATCCAAGGATTGAAATAGATGACACTGAAGAATAAAATTCCAATGAAGAAGAAGAAAATCATGAAGCATAAATGATTCACAAGAAGATAAGAATCTTAAAAAATTGAAGCATGTTGAGATTGAAAATAGCAAGTTCAAAGACACGCATACAAAACTAATAAGTGAATTGGGTAGTTGTGAAAAGACAGTTGTAATCTTGAAAAAACAATTAGAAGACTTTGAGAAACTAACAGAAGAAACCCTTTCCTTGAAAACTCTACTCGAAGAAGCAAGAAGAATAGGATAAGTAAGGAATGTCCAAATGATGAAGAAAGAATAAGATTGTGAGAAACTTGAACAAGAAGTTGTCTCATTGAGGAAGAGCTTAAGAAACTCTCAAGTGCTAAAAGACTTAACACATCTTGGATGCATGGGTGAAACTTCATACAAAGAAGATGCAAATACCAACAAGAAGGTTGAAGAAAGAGCTACACAAAAAATTGATGAGAAGTGGAACAGGATACCAAAAATAAGGAATGATTACAAAAGAGATGAATATCCAAGAAGACCTCCTACCTTCAGGAATCAAAGAAGCTTCAATCAGTATGAAGGAAACTACAAAAGAGTAGATCATGAACCCAGATGGACTACATCACAAAGAAGGTCACTTACTCCCAGGTATCAAAATTTCTTTCTTGGTCATTGTTATACTTGCAAAAATTTTGGACATAAGGCAATTAATTGCAGAATCAATGAAAGGAACAACTATGAAAGAAACATGAATGGTGTAAATAGAAGATATGGAAATAATCGTGGATTTGTCAACAGAAGTTATAATTCATTTTCCCCATTGACTGAAAAAAATAGTGTATGCTAAAAATGTAATTATCTTGGTCACAAAGCACGAGATTGCAAATATATGAATGAAGATGTCCCTATGCCAACCACAGTATGGAAAAGGAAAGAGATTCCAAACAATGAAGATTGTTGAATAGCATTGACCATTGAAGAATGTAAAGAAGAAGATGAATGGTACATAGACAGTGGATGTTCTTCACACATGACTGGGGATCAAGACAAATTCATCAGATTGAAGAGAAAGGGTGGAAATTTTTCATTTGGAGATGACTCATCTGCCAAAATAATTGGAAAAGGTGTAGTAGAGCTTGGAATCAAAAATGTAAAAGCAAAGAATGTCATATTGGTTGAATACTTGAAGCATAATATACTCAGTGTTAGTAAAATGTGTGATCAAGGATATACTGTCACGTTTGACTCACAAAGATGAAAAATCAAAGAAGAAGGTTCAAGAAGATTGGTTGAAACTGTAACAAGAAGACCAAGTAACATATACGTCCTAAATCCATGAAAAATATCCAAGGAAGAAAGAGACCATAAAAATGAAGTGTTATTAAGTGTTATATGTTCAGGGGGAGCAGCCCCAAAGAAGAGAGTTACCTTTTTCCATTAAACTCAGGGGGAGCAGCCCTACCCTTTTCCATTAATGTCAAAGGGGGAGAGAAATTGGGATCATGATGACAGGCGGAGCATGAGTGTTTCCATCAATGACAAAGGGGGATATTGTTGGAATATTGGTTGTTGTCATTGAAGTCAACCCTAGTCATTGGTTTTGGACCACAATATTGATGAAGGTATTTGGACATGAAGGACAGCGCACATGCAGACACAACACCCATGGATGGATAGTATACATCATGTTGTTTCCGGTGGGAGGTGGCACGTCACGTGGATCCTCATGGTTGAGAAGAAATGAATTTTTGAAGATGACAAAGTGAATTGAAGAAGGAAGTACAGATCGGCCCTGAAGATAATTAAAGAAAAGAATTACAAAATAAGAAAGTGTCAGGTCGGCCCTAATGTTAAAAGGAAGTGACATAAAGGGTATAAATACACATCATTATACATTCATTTTAAATACACACAAGTCGAATTTCATAGGAAATTTGAAGTAAAGAAGGTTGGATTTCAAGGGAGGATGAAGTCTTTTGGTGATGTGTTCTAAGGTATGTTATTTATAGGTCATCTTACCATTTTCTCTATAAAAATTTTATAGAACGATTCAGATGGTGAAATTGGTATGGTATTGAGAAGACATATCTAGGTACCTGTGGAAAATTTTCATCTCTTTATTCACTATAATTTTGGAGATACACTATGTGGAAGATAGGGTTTTTGACTAGTCCCGAAGCTAGTCATAAACAGGTGTTCTGGGTAAAACAGTCATAACTTCTTCATATACAATCCAAATGGAGTGAGACCAATTTCATTGGAAATATTACGGGCTGTAGTTTCTTGTGTGAGAAATTCAGAATCTGATGTTAAATATTGAGCGCGGGGAATTATGTACAAGTTCGCTCTCCTGAATAAACCAGAATTGAATAAGGTCTACCATTCTCTCTATAACTTATTTTTGGGGAGGATTCAAGGAGTGAAAATTGGAGGAGTTTCAGAGAAAACATTGAGTTATATTATCTACAAGATTAGAGTATTCTAAGAAGTGAAGAATTGTAGAAGTTGAAGAAGTCTCAGGAAGCATCATTTGGTTCTATGTGATGGTTAGTTGATGGTGATGATTTAATATAAAGCTTTATTATCTCTCATATATTATTGGGTGGAAGGAAGGGGAAAGGATGGAGAGGTCAACCCTCTCTTGATATTGGAGGATTGTATCTTCCTTTTGGAGTTTTATCCCTCCCTTTATATTTGGAAGCTGGAGCTACCTTTGGAAGTCATTACTTCCCTTGAACAATAACTATTGATTATTTCTCATATATTGTGCATGGTGTATTGGTGTAACTCTTATACTATTGTTCATTGTTGATTGGATACAATTGAATGGTATAAGTATAAGTTGAAAAGGTTTTTAAATAGTACTTGATACTAATTCACCCCCCTCTCCGTATCAACAGGCATATCGTTAAACCCTAAGAAAACTATCTTTGGTGTCGAGGAAGGGAAACTACTAGGTCATATTATATCTCAAGCAGGAATTTGCATTGACCCGGAATGAATTAAGGTGTTAGCTCAGCTTTCCTTGCCCCACAACAAAAAGTCTATGCAATCCTTCTTTGGGAAAATCAATTTTGTGAGGAAGTTCACCCCCAATTGTTGAAACTATAAAACCCTTACAAAAAATGATCTGCAAAGATGTTGAATTTAAGTGGGATGACGAACGAAAAAGTTATTTCAGCAATATTAAGGCTGCAATATCTCAAGCTCCAGTGTTGCAAAGTCTCGAATTTAGAAGAGATTTTTTCCTCTATACATTTGCCTCCGACCAATCGTTAGATGCGGTATTGACTCAGAAGGATGATGACAACGATGAGGTGTCAGTCTCATTTATGAGCACTAATCTCGAAGGGGTCGAACTAAATTACCTTGTTATAGACAAATAGGCTTATGCGGTGTACAAGGCAGTAAAACATTTCAGATCTTACATCCTAAAAAAACACACCAAAGTCATTGTGCCTCATCCTGCAGTCCAATCCCTATTCACTCAATAGGAGATGGGGGAAATAAGAGGAAATTGGATGGCAATTGTCCAAGAATTTGATCTAGATATAAAACCTGCCAAACTGGTTAAAGGACAAGGATTATGTAAACTAGTCGTTGAAGCCCAGGACCAAGTAAATGAAGACCCCGTGTGGGATAATGAATTGGTGTTATGGGGTAGTGAATTTTTATATGTTACCCCAGGGTGGGAGTCTTGGTATGGGAAACTAACTTATATCCTGCATCACGGGACTTGCCCAGAAAACCTAAACCCTAAGGAAAGGAGATCTCTCAAACTAAAATCAGCACAATATCGCCTCATAAATTTGGTGCTCTTCCACGTGAATTATGATGGGTTACTTTTAATATGTCTTGAATGTGAAGACACAAATAAGGTTCTAAAGGAGCTCCATGATGGTCCTGCAGGAGATCACTTTGCAGGGAATACCACCGCTCACAAGATACTGAGAGTCGGTTATTATTGGCCAACTCTGTTTATAGATGCTCACACATACGCTGGAAACTGTAAAACTTGTCAAATGAGCGCGGGGAGGGAAAAGAGAGAAGTTGTCCCACTCCAACCTGTGGCCATCTCTAGACCATTTGAGCAATGGGGGTTAGATGTCATAAGAGAAATTACACCAAGTTCTTCAAAACAACAGAAATACATACTAAATGCTATGGACTATTTCACGAAATGGGCAAAGGCCATCCCTCTAACTCATATAAACAAAAAGGTTGTAATTGAATTCATTTAAAAACAGTTGATCACAAGGTTCAGTATGCATTTCATTCTTGTTATTTATAATGTCACTTACTTTTCTTCCACCCTATTAACATATTTTTCTCTAGACAAAGGAATCATAATCAAATACTCTGCAAACTACTATCCACGGGTGAATGGAGTGGAAGAATCAACCAATAATAACCTAGTGAGGATATTGAAGAAAAAAATTGCAGACAATTAGAGGAGTCGGCATAGTTCACTTCATAATGTCTTATGGACCGATAGAGTAACACCTAAGGAAGCTATAGGGAACTCCCCATACTTTCTGGTATACAGACAAGAGGCCATTCTTCTGAACGGACTATACCTTCCATCTCTTCAGCTTGCTCATGGTTCTAGAGGAGAACTCTCATCAGTTATTCAACAGAGAATTGATACCATCCTCATGCTGGAAGAAGAAAGGGAGAAATCAAAATCAAATTTCATCACTCATTAGTAGATTGTTAAAAGGTGTTTTGACAAGCATAAGGCCAAAGAGAATAATTTTGAAGTAGGAGACTTAGTCCTGAAATGGGACAGATCGAATGAGCCAAAGGGAAAAAATTTGAAGTTTCAGAATCTATGGCTCGAACCTTTTCAGGTACCCGAGAAAATCGGGGTAGGCACGTATTGGTTTCAAAATATGAGGGGGGAACCCGATTCCCTCCCGGTGAATGGCCAGGCCCTAAAATAATATTTATGTTAAGAAAACAAAATGTGTGTGTGTTTTTATGATTTTTTTTAGGTAGGTTGATTGTGGAGTCCTTTATTTTTGTTTTCTTTTTTGTAGTATTTTTCGTGCTTTGAATTTGTGTTCCACAAGGAATTGGTTGACTTTAATTCATACGGTATAGAAAACTTTGTTCCTGACTCATGCTTACATACAACACAAGAAACGCTGGGTGAATTGTTGTTGTATTAAAGGAGTTCTATATCTAACCTTTGCAAATAAACAACCTTGGAAAGCGATGAAGTGTCGACCTGGTGGTCTGGTAAAACCTAAAGGGAAATATGGTAAGATGGAAAGGACCACATGTACCTCAAGATAGAGCTAGCAACATTTCACCTTAACCATCTCATCTTGCAGATAACAGACTTCCTCCTCTCCCACTCGCTCAGGGCATCTCTGTCGAAAATAAATCAATTATATCAAATGAGTGCAAAGTAGGATAGGGTATACAGATAACTCCGTCAGGGCTATGGACGCTCACTAGCAGCAGAGCAAGTTCTGTGATGTCGGGGTGACTCTTTCGGGGCTATGGATGCTCACTAGCAGTGGAGCAACACTGCAGTAAGTGAATGATGATAACTAAAAGTTCTAGTGCTAATGAATGCTTTACTCGACTCTTGTCAAAAGAGGGCATGGGTCATGCTTAAAGGGAACAAAGGTGGAATAAATCTTGAAACCCCACAGGCAGGCATGGATTCACGAACCGGAGGAATTTCAAAAGCAAAGATAGAAGAGACTCTGATAAAAAAAAAAAAATTAAGTTCTTAACCAGCTTCTACATCAACTAAGCCCAGGGAAGTAACAGAGATTCTACATTCACCCAGTAAGTCGTCATTTGTTGAGCACTCAACACACCCTAAAATCCTTATGAAATTTTATCACTTTTTGGGTACCACTTGTTTTCTTCACTGTCTGAATCGATTTCACTTTGGGAAATTGTTTATCTTTGTTTTGTTTTCATGACTCTTATCATCAAGTCAAGTTTGTTTGAACTTGTGAAACCTCATGTCTAAAAATAACTTGACACCCGAATTGAGAATCGACAGCTAACACTGCACCTAACACACTCAAGTTCAGCGTCGAAAAAAATCAAACAAGAAAAGGAACCACATTTACAACAGTCGTCAAGAATCGATTCCCATCGACATCAATAGAAGATGGAGTTGGTCTTCGTAAGTTATTAGCATGAAGTTTCAAGAGATAGCCAATCCCTTTCGGCATCAAAAAAATACAGGAAGGATAGACATTGACAAAGTCGTAAAGAAATCATTGATTGTCGATGACTGATGTGTTTCATCAGGGTCGGGGAAATATAGAAAGGTTAAAACCACCATTTTTTTCTGCAACAAGCATATTGTCGATCGTCGATTCCCGATGAATTTTCAACATCGAGACTTTTTTTAGAGAGTCGATCTGAGAGCACTTGGGTAGGTTTATCGTCGACCGTCGACCCTTGATACTTTTTGGCATCGACAAGATAGGATTGGGTTTTAGAATGTATAGTTTAAATAAAGCCCCAATTCTGATTAACACAAGAAAATGAAGTTATCGGTCTTGAATTCCACGTAAGGGGGTCGTACGACCTAGTTTCATCCAGAGTCATATTAAGGTTCCCTGGGTCCTAGTCACACCTCCTAGTCAGATTTGCCACATCAGCTCTGTACGACAAGATCGATCGACGTCGGAGATTTTGCAAGAAGATATCAATGAAAAGTGTTTGAAGCACAATATCGACCACCAACCCACCAACTGGACTATTGAAAGATGGGATGTTTGTGGCATAATATACGATCAGATTTGGACATTTAATAGACCAGTTAATGCTTGATCATGCATGTGTTTCTACCATGTGCACCGATTGAACAACAACAATTTGAAATCGTCGATAGGCCACATTACCACCCATGCCTGCACCGTCAACCCACGATGAATTTAATTTTAAACGTCTTTGAATATCTGGCGGAAGATTTAATGAAATTACACTCATAACCTGAATTGAATGGCAGATGCAACAAGGTAAGTTCATCCCTATTTAAATCTCTAGAATAGTTTTGAACAATTTCATTTTGCACACAACTTTGAATTCCAGAGCATCTGAAGTAGAAAAGCGAGCGTCTCTAGACAATATTGACCCTCATATTATCAAAACCAGGTTAAACAAGTTGTAGAGGTATGTGTTCAAGTTTGTCAATTTGTTGGTCATAATTTATATATATGCATACGATTTTTTTTGCACAGTCTCTAAACTATGTTATAACTGTAGGTAATATGCTGCCGAGAAATCCAACCACCAGATGCTCGCCGAGGGAACCCAAGCAGTTGAAAGAATTGATTACATCAGTGCGTTTCAAAAGGGTCGAGACGCTGAAGAGCACGAAATTCAGGTGCTAGGGGACAATAGCATAGATCGGATAAGGAAGGCGGTCGAATAATGGGTAAAAATGGCCTAAGAACCTCAATGGGAGATTCAAGAAAAATGGATCGATTGCAAAAGGAGTTGGGTCAATATTAATCAGGAGATGAAATACATCATTCTCCCAGAATTCAACTCACTCAAGGACTTTGTCAACTTGCATGACATAGTTAAAAAACATGCAGAACAAGACTCGGCATGGACTATAGAGATAGAAAAGGTGGCGAGCATGGCGCCAGGTCAAGTACAAAAATTTATGGAGCACCCGATCAAGGCTCGAACAATATTACAACAATTAAGTTTCAAAATAGTTAAGTATCGGGCACAGGCAGTAGAAGTAAAAGAAATTATTTCGGCCCCCATCGACCAACACAGATTTATGTATGCCAACACATGTGAGGAACTCTTCATCAAATTGTCAGAGTATGAGAAGAGTCATCCACTTCAGTGAAACCATTTGATGAGTCTTAGAAGATAGAGAGTTGGAAGTGCCATGTGGTGATGTTTTGTTTTACTTAGCTTACACTTTTGATAGTTATTTTTAGTTAATGAATCATTATAAATAAGAGGATTGACCTTTTAGAAAGGGTCGATGGTTTTTGCAAAGACCCTCATTTTTGGAACTGTAAAGAACTGTTTTTGAAATACCCTTAATTGAGAAGTATTGTTTAGGACTGGAGACAAACTTATGTTTTTCATCAAAGGCGTGTGTGATTGGATGTGAGGAGGAATTACTTCCAACTTTATTTCATGAATGGATGTTGTAATGAGTAAGATTTTATGAATCTACTAATAAGTTAGTTGATTCAATATTTTTGTAGTTCTTGTTCTTAATGATGGAAAGAAAATCGTTGTGTTAATGTGTGATTAATGATTAGAGCTAAGGAAATTATTTTTTTTGCCATCATTGTTTTTGCACAAGGGTTATCCCAAGCTCATCCTTCTTCAATAGCTAAGATTTCCCCTTTTACCCAGCTGGTTTATACCAGCACACATATTTTTATCAAACCCATATAATAAAATAAAATACAAAAAGAGAACATTTAAACACAAGGAGGAACTTTCATAAGAATATATCCTGTCAATCACTACGTAAAGCCCATCGATTATTTGTCCGGATCGACAGATCTGGAGAACCATTCCACTATTAAACGTTGCAGAGTATAATTGGGCCTCGGTGGTGGGTTTGGTTCCTATTGTTGAGTTAAATGGATTTAGGACCCCTCAACACATTGTTTCGTGTGTTTTTGGCTAGTGTACTCACATGGACCTTGGCCAAACAGACTTATGGGAGCTTATGAAAATCTGTTATGCTTCTCGGTTTGGATTTTATGCCCCTGAACCAAATTTTCCACATGTCCCTGAATGGCTTGAGGAGGCGAGTTGTAACTCATGATAAAACTCAAACCAGGACTCAGATGGATGAATCGCCAGTTGCATTGGATCTGAAGCACCGGTTTTCTGCTAGTGGGGCCCCTTTGCTATCATTATGTCAATCAAAAAACCATTTGTTGGAGTATCTACGACACTGGGCTTTTGGTCAATGAGGCATAATGCAATTTCTGAAGAGGAGGTCGATTTTCAAGAATGTTGTGTCGGGCATTTTTTTCTAGTGTAGTCTCGTGGGACTTGGCCAAATAAACTAGTGGGAGATTACGGAACTTTATTATGCTGCTCAGTTTGGATTTTATGCCCCCAGGCCAAATTGGCCACATATCCATGAATGGATTGAGGAGGTGAGTTGCAACTCACGATAAAACTCAAACCAGGACTCAAATGCATGAAGCATCAGTTGCATTGGATCCAGAGTATCAGGTTTCAACTAGTGGGGCCCCTACGCTATCATTCCATTGATCGGAAAACTGTTTGTTGGAGTATCTTCGTCACTAGGGTTTTGCTCATTGCTTACTCCATATGTTTGACAATTTAACAACTTGTTAGGATAGACATGGCATGGAAAGTGAAGGCATGGAAAGTTAAGACAAGCGAAGGCATGGCAAGCGAATGCATGGCATGACAAGGCATGGCAAGTGAAGGCATGGAAAATCACAGCATGGAATGACAAGTGAAGGAATGACATGACAAGGCATGGAAAGGCATGGAAATTGAATCCATGGCATGGCATGAAAAGACATGGCATGGCAAGGCAAGGCATGGCAAGTCAAGTGAAGGAAAGGCATGGAAAAGGCATGGCAAGCTAAGGCAAGTGAAGGCAAGAAAAGGAAAGTAAAGGAAAGTGAAGGCAAGGCAAGGAATGACAAGTGAAGGAAAGGAATAGAAAGGCATCGCAAGTGAAGGAAAGGAATGGCAAGGAAATAAAACCAGAGAAGCAAGTGATGTGTTTTTGCACCGAAATATGTAGCACCAACAAGTCAGAAAACATCCATCCAAGCAAGATGCACTCGTTCCCTTATTGTTTCACTATTGCTACTTTTCTACTATTGTATTTTCACCTCTAGAGAATTTTTTGGCTTGATTGAGGCTTCATGAGACTTCCCCAAGGTAAAACACATCACTAGCTCACTTGTTATGTATATATACCTCCCTCACGAGTGTGTTTTTTCCTCTATTTATTTTTTTTACTTGTGGTGGGGTCCAACAAAGCCCCAAAGGAAAAAATGTGCCATTGGTTTCTCTGTTCCACTATTGTAGCTTCCAAACTAGTGGATTTTGGCCTCACATTTGTTCTTTAGTTTGTAGTGGATTTGGAAAATCCCTAAAGGGAAAAACACATCACTTGCTTCTCTGGTTTTCTTCCTCAACTACCCAATTAGGCAGACTAGTTTAGCTTTTAGGAGGTGTTCTTGTTTTATAAATTTGCATGTGACCCAAGATGTCTCGATTAAATACACGTTGTGTGGAATATTCTTGGACAAACCACAACTATTGGGATGTGCAATCGACATTATCACTCATTTATAATCATTGGAGAAGTTATTCAATGTAGAAAATCCTATGTTTAACCTCTAGAAGTCGCACTTCCTACGTAAAGAATGTGTTTGCAAATGCATTAAAAGAACATGTACAAAGAGGTGATGAGTAAAGCAAATGGGATCTTATTAACAATGAATGAAATCTAGATCTATGAATATTGTGATGGAAGAAGGATGGAACATTTCATTGGTTCTTGTTTTCCCATATTTATTTCTTTATCTTTTCTATATAATATTTTTATTGGAAACATCCCTTATGTCGCCCCTTGTAATTTTGGTCCCTTCATTCCCTTGTTACTCTTAGAGTTTTATATGGTTGCTCAGTTATTATTATCCTACAAAATGGTGAAGCCAGTAGTTTTTCATAGATCTGTATAGTGCCTAACAAATTCAGTTTGTCTTGGGATTTGTGCATAATTCTGATAGGTTTTAGGCACACTAGTTTAGCTTCTAAGAGGTGTTATTGTTTTATAGATTGTGTTAGATGCTCATGCATGTGCCATATTTAGGATTTGAGTTATATTCATTGTTTCTTCTATTTTTGCATGCATGTTCTATTGTTAGATGAGGGGATAGATCCCTAGGCTATTAGGCTATTAGGGTTAACTACATGTGGATTGTAGATTCTAGGAGGAGGGCATAGGTCCCTATGAGGTGTATTGATTCACATGTTGCAATATTTTGTAGTTGGGTGTGCATCATTCCTCATACATCTATCCATGTAGGTAGGTACACTACTTAAGGTGATTAGGGTTAGGGTTTGACCTTGCCAAATAGAGATCTCCCTTGCATGAATTTAGACACATTGTAACCCAAATTATTCCTATTCTATAAAGGATATGAAGGGCGCACCACTATGTATCTTAGTATAACTAAGTTTTGAGCTATAATTATAACTCATTATAACTATGTTAGCAAGGCAAGTTAAGGCATAGCAAGTCAAGGAAAGTGAAGGCAAGGCAAGGCAAGTGAAGGAAATACAAGGCAAGGCAAGGTAAGGCATGGCAAGTGAAGGCAAGGCATGGAAAGTGAAGGCAAGGAATGGAAAGGCATGGAAAGGCAAGGAATGGCAAGGCATGGCAAGGAAATACAAGTAAATGCATGGCAAGGCAAGGCATGGCAAGGAAAGTGAAGGAAAGTCAATTGAAGGCAAGGCAAAGCATGGCAAGGCAAGGCATGGAAAGGAAAGTGAAGGACTGGAAAGGCATGGCATGGCATGACAAGGCATGGAAAGTGAAGGCATGGAAAGGTATGGCATGGAATGGAATGACAAGTGAAGGCATGGCATGACATGGAATGACAAGGTAATGCATGGTATGACATGGAATGACAAGGAAAGGCATGGCATGGCATGAAAAGTCATGGCATAACAAGGCATGGCATGAAAAGTCATGGCATGTCATGGCATGGCAAGGCAAGTGAAGGAATGGCATGGCATGGAAAGTAAAGGCAAGGAATGGAAAGTGAAGGAAAGAAATGGAATTTCAAGGCAAGTGAAGGCAAGGAAAGGTAAGGCATGGCAAGAGAAGGAAAGGAATAGAAGGGCATGGAAAGTGAAGGCAAGGAATGGAAAGGCATGGAAAGGCATGGCAAGGTATGGAAAGGCAAGGCATGTCAAAGAAAGTGAAGGAAAGGCAAGGCAAGGCATGACAAGTGAAGGAAAGTGAAGGCATGTGAAGGTGTGGATCATATTTTCCAAGTCATGATAAATAATTTTTTGATTGGAAAAATTCTAATGGAGAGACAATCCACATTAGTTTGGATTCCATTTGAATCCCATCACATTGAATTGATGTGGATAGGTTTACCCTGGAGTTGGCCACTAAGGAGATTAGAATTCTAGTGAATGTCCCCAAGGGGGGATTAACCATACATGTTAGATACCCAAGCCGAGGTGGCTTGGCATACGCATAGAGCCAATCAAATATGCTTGAAAATTTCATTGTTGTGATGGAGGGGGCAATTTGGTTGCATAATTCCTAGATACTTTAGGCGCTAGCCAAGAGGAAGGCTACCTAGAATCAAAAACCAAGAAAAAACAAACTTCTTAGGCTTAATGAAATAAATACACACTAAATGTAGCATAATTATCCACGTAGAGGGTTGAGAACACATCCTCTAGAGCTTGTTAAGCTTGGCATCAAGCATGAAGATATGGTTCAATTTTTGGAATCGTTTCTTTCAAATGCTTTTGTTAAAAATGAAATAACAAGGGATATTAGAGGACTCAAGGTTAGTAGGAATTAGTTTCTGACTTATCTTTTGTTTATTGATGATGTCCTTTTGTTATATGATGGATCCTTAAGGCAAGCCTCTAAATTAAGGGAGATTATAAATTCGTATAATACAACCACTAGTAAGGAGATTGATATGTTCAAGTCTCTGATTTATTTCAATGTTATTGAGAAGGCTCAAGAGAGGTTATTGCTTGAATAAAAAAAATTTGGTTGCACCTGAATCTCTTGTAATTCTAATAAATTTGTCTTTTCACCTTTTTATTGGCCAACCTACACCAAATTTAGACTCCATGTCCTGAATTACAGCTTTCTGTAGGTACATTGGTATCTTTGAGAACGGAAAATGGAGATGGTATTTGAATTGTTGAAGGAATGATTCCTTCAACATGTTCACAAAAACCTTCCCAACATCTGATGTTTGGATTTCTCTTGAAACCATGTTGTATTCTATCCTTGTATCATAGTTCCCAATGCAAGATCCAAAACATGGCATGGTGGAAGAAGTTTGGGTTCCAGAAGAGGCTTCGGCATTGGAGGTCTATGCTCTCTGTTCCAAATTCTTAGAGGTTATTGTCAATTATTTTCTCCTTGATCTTTTGCTTGATCCAGGAGTGGTTGGGGAATCAATTGATTCCCTTTAACAGGGTTGATTTTCTTGCAATGTTTCAGGGGTGCTAGCGAATCGTTTTTCTATGTATCTTGCAAGAGTTTTCAATTTTACACCGTCAAGTTTTTTAATGACCTCCATCCCCAATATCAAGGCCAATGCATCTTTCTCCTGGTCAATCTGATGTCCCTAGATATATAAAATAATTTTTTTGTTCTAAATTTTTCAATAAAAAACTAAAAACTAAAAATCAAAAAAAAAAATGAGACAATTAGAAATCTATAAATTGACAATGACTTACCTCATTGTGGCCAGAATCTTCTTCATTCCCTCTGCTTGACATTTCAAGTGAGCTAGGGAAAATCCCTTATGTCACGATATGGGCAAGTCGACTTGGTCACAATTTTTGAAGGTGCTTATTTATTCTCCCTTCTTCCTGGTTTTTTTTCCTCTTCTAACAAGGATAACCAAATGTCAAACTCAACTTTATATTATAGTGTTGTTTCAAATACAAAGTGTACAGAGTATCCCAAACAAGATAGTGATTGTGAGAGCAGAGATGCTTTATCAACTGAGTCCTAAGAAGGTTTTTGGTGTCCATGTCTAATAATAGTGTTAAGATAACTCTCTTATGCTTGATTTTTGTTAATATTGCAATATATTAGACCATAAAACATGAGGAAATTTATAGATCAAGAAGTCCAAATCTAACATTTATGAAAGTTGATAATTGTGTTACCTGAAAATCGTGGAAATGGAACTTCCTTTTATGGTGATCTTTGATGTAGCAGTTCGTTCAAAATTGAAATCGTGAAAATGGAAATGGAACCTTCGTTCGACCTCCATAAATCTACATTAGCCCTTAGGAAACCCCCAAACCGTGATATGGTCACACCCTATCTCCGTTCACCCTCAGGAAACCCCCAAATCGTGTTTTGGTCACACCCGTCATTTGAAAATGAAATTTACTTCCCCTGCCCATGGGTTTTTTTATTTATTTTTTTTGAGCTATCAGCCGGTGCTAAATTTGGCACCATCTACGCTGAATTTTGCGTTGATTAAGGGCATAAATGTAATCTATGATGGGCGTAAGAGTGGGTGAAAAAAATAACTAGAGTTGTGACTAAACGATGGGAAAAAACACCTAGATTTGCACCTAAACAATGGAAAAAAACTACACCATCTCCAACAACATGTATATTATGGTTGTAGTTACCATGTCATCTATGATGATCAGTGGTAAAGGAGGGATGTTGTAGTATACTACATGAGGTTGTGATGGATGTAACATGCCTCCAAACCTAACACCTTCTCCATTCCATCTTTGGGAGTGAAAGTGTGGTTGTTATATCATTCTAGCTAAAGTACGTAAGGCTTCTATGAAAATACGACATATATCATTTGAAAAAAATGGCTAAAATCATTGTATAAAGTTTTTTTCTATCCCTAACATATTTGGATAAGGGATATAACCTCTGAGAATCATCATCCTGCAAGGAGAACATTGAAAGGAACTAGTCACATAACTGCTAAAAAGTCAATGGAATTCTCTTAGATATGTTGGAACCACTTAAAAGCAATGCTTAAATGTGTGTATGGGAAGATTTTAGTCATGAAATTTGGACAGTATTTCAAGTCTTGATAGATTTTAGTCAATTTGGAAAGATGTTATTATACATCTCCCATGTTATCAAATTTAGGTATGGAATGTGGTAATATAAAAACTTGGATCTTTGGATGCAATGGTAAGGGTTGAAACTATATGGTGTGCCTTTATGGGTGCACTAATATAGGTTAAAACTATAAATAATATTGTTATAATGTTATTTTCCACCTAGTCATTCGGTTATTATCACCTAAATATCACCTATCCAATCCAACAACATTCACCACTTCTTCCTTGAGATTCTAGTTTAATTTCCACTTGGTCGCTCCTATCCTTCATTAAGGGTGCGACAAAAAAAGGGTTGGTCTCCCTTAAGGGTGAGGCCGAAGGGATTAGTGGCTCTTTCCCTTCATTAAGGGTGTGACCAAAAGGGTTGGTCATGGTTTCTGGCCTGCAAGGACGCGACTGGTCGCTCTCTCTATGTGTCTAGGGAGCAACCGAGTCTACAAGCTCCTATTTTTGGACTTGGTTTCGACATATGAGATCTTCCATTGATTTTTAGGGGTTTAGACTCAATAAGACTTACATTATGAGCTTGAGAAACTTATCCTAATGACTATATGGCCTTATCCCTAAATCCCTATAAGAACCAAGCCATTTCCCATGGGAAAGAAGGAGAGGAAAAAATAGCTAGCAAGGTTACTCTGGTGATTTGGTTGCAAGACTTGGGCAAGGAGCTTGGAAGGATGCCATCTTTGCAATCTACATTTGTAATTTGTAATATTTCTTCTTTGATTAAAAGAAGACATACTAGATGTTTCCCTCTATTCAATTGTTCAAACAAGTTTATGTATTCATTGGTAGAGTTTTAGTATAATTATGTATTATGATATATTATTAGATTGGTTGTCAATCCATGTATAATTTGCTTCTTTGGTTATTTCATGTATGAATATGATCTAGGAAAATCCTTATTTTATGTCTATATTCCTATCTTAGGCGCTGATACAACCTAAGGGAGCTCAGCTCCTGCAGGGTGCAAAATCCCTAAAACAGATTGGTGACCATACTGGGGAGTTTTTCTCCATGTATTAATTTCCTTAGATTGTTAAATTTTTTAATATTATTTCTAAATATATCTTCCCTTTTAAGTGATATTTTTCCATTTCATTCATTTCCCCACTTTTTTCTGAGTTTTTTTTTAAAAACCCATATCCCAGATCTGTCAGATCCCGTCCAGAACCGCCATTTTTTCACTTCCCAGGTTCGGTCCCACTTTCCCTATGTAAATAGAGCAACCAAACTCCTTTGGTCGCACCTTTTTCTCTTTAAGGGAGCGACCAAACTCTTTTGGTCTCACTTTTTTCTCTTTAAGGGAGTGACCAACCATCTTCTTAGGTTAACTAGGAGCGACCAGACCTTATGGTCGCCCTTTCTCCCTTCACAAGGAGCGATCGGTCGCTCGGTCTCCCTTTTCAAAGAGTGACCATTATCCTAATACCCCTTTTTGAAGAGTTATCCTTCAAAACACTCACTCAGATATGTTTTTTGTGGTCCTCTTCAACACTCCATATCCACCTTAGATCTGTCTTAGATTCCTTGCTATGAATTTTACAATTTTTTTGTGAAATGTTTCGTTTTTTTCTTAAAACTTTTTCCTCTCTTTTTGTATGCCCCTCATATATCATATTATTGAACTTATTGTTGCATTGGTTTGATCATACATGTTTGTCTTGACCTCCTCAAGTAGTCTACAGATACTTGGCATCTCCCTCAAAGATTGTTTGGAGAAATTTATCTTTGATTGTTTTTCCAATCTTGCTTTGATTTATTTGAGTGTTGATTGCTTTTCAGTCATTTGGAAAACTCTTTTCAGTTTTGAATCCTTTTGTTTTGCGTGTTTCACTTTGGAATCTTTTCTTTATTCCTTCTTATCTACTTTTTAGTGCATTATACATTGTAGATTGGAAGAAAATAAATAGAAGGAATTCCTTTCAAATTGCATTTACCTGAAAAGAAAAAGAGAAATTATATAATTTTGTTGGTGTGTTTTCAAAAGTATCTTAGGAAAGTTGTTTTCTTTCATATTGAAAGAACCTCATTTCATCATTTGGAATTGTTGTCCATTTCATTGAAAAGAAAATTAAGATTGCATGTTGTTGAGTGCTTAGTTGTTATTATAAATGAGTAAAGAACTCCCCTTCCTGCCTTAGATATCTTTCATCGAAAAGGAATTATTTTATTGCATCAGTATTTGCACCTTTTTGGAGTTGAGTCCTTTACACATCATATGTTTCACTACCGCACCCTTGAGTAAACCAACAACCATAAAATCAAGTGCTTAATAAAAATGATCTAGTAACTTTTTTGGTCATCTACATCAACAATAGATCAAGATAGAGCTTTGGAATAGGCTATGAGGTGAACTCTCCAAAGCAACTAAAACCAACTTAGAATCTTGTGATAGGGAGAGAAAATCTAATTTTCGTATAAGCATAGTCGAGACCCCCTCTCACACAAGGGTTAAACACGACGTCATGTCCGGGAGAGCAGCAGAGATTACCCCTCTGAGGCTTAACTAAACATAGTGGAACATTAGTATATTGGGGTTTCTTCTTGAGAATCAATTGTTTTCATTTGGTCTCAAAACTTCGTGAATCTCGAATCCATTCAGGGTCCTCTCGAGGTTTTTCCGGTCCTCTTGTTCTCCGTCCTCTTGGAGAATTTCAGACTTGATATCCTGCCCATACTTTCAGATTCGATTGTTGACTGTACCCACCTGGAGGCTGACTGCGATTTGGTGACCTTAGTGGCCATAATATTTAGGGTCCTTATACGAGGTGACGGTGAAGGGGAGTCTTCATTGTACCTGGGTCAGACATTGGTCAAACTCACTTGGGCTCCTTGGAGGGTCACCCTCGGCTCTTTCCATAAGGGGACTTGCACCATGGTATAAGTGTATTAAGAAGGTCTCCAATGTAACTAGCCCACCCGCTCCATCCCTGCTCCTTCTCATATTATTTTTACGATGTTGGATTTCATCACCAACTAGTAAGTTCATTGTGAGAAGTTATTGGTTTGTTTGGTTTTCTTCCTAGATTTTCTAGCGCGTGCTCTTTGTTTTCTTAGTGGACCTTAGGGTTGAGTTTTTATCTATGGCATCAGTTTCTGGGAATACCAACAAAGGAATCTCTTTTCCAGGGATGCCATTTGTTTCTCCTTCTTCGGGACACGTTGGTCTACCTTACATCGCCACTTTGACTCTTCCTGGTCTCATGATTAGGTTACCAGTTTGGTTATTTTCCACTCCAGTGAACGTCAATGCTCCTGGTGATTCATTTTTAGACACTCCACCCCCAGATCATCAACCTCATGTTGATCCTATGCCTTCTTCTCCCATAGGTTCTTCTTCTCATTCTTCCTCTTCGCCTAGTGAAAGCTTTGTAACTAGTAGCTAGGTGGATAAGAAGAAGAAGAAAAAGAAGATTAAGAAGAAGAAAAATAAGAAAGAGAAAAATCTTCCAACCACTGTAGGACATGTTGTAAGCGATCATCCAGCCTCTGGGCATCATGTTGGGAGTGTTGATGGTGTTGTCACGTCCAAAAATCGCAAGCTCAAATTCCATTGCAGGCTTTGCAAGGGTGATCACCTTCTCAAGGATTTCCATGGTATTCCCAAGGTCATAGAAGTGTGGTCTTAGGCTTTGTCTCAATATGTGTCATCATCTATTACAAGGCATGCTAGTGACAACCCCTTGACTATTAATCAAGTCAGAAATAAGAAGGGTAAAGTCAAATTTCCTTTCTTTTTATCTAAGGAGATACACTACACCTACCTTTGTCCCTGCATGGATGAAGATTCATATTTGTTGAAAAAGATTGTTGATGTTTAGAAACAACTTCCAATAGGTTACCGTAAAATTTCTCCCAACTCACCATTAGTTAATGAACTGGTCAATTGGTTTCCCTCCTCGGTTAGTCCGGTTTATCAAGTGGTCAATTTCATTTCATCCTACGTTGACCCAGTTGATAAAGTGGTCGACCCAATTTCATCATCGGTCGATCCCACCCTTCCCTCGAAGAGTGAAACCCAAGTGGTCGATTCGTTCCCCCGGTCAATCGATCCAACTCCTCCTTTGAAGAGTGAGGATGTCTCTCAGGTGTTTCTTGTCACTACGGATTCCTATGGATAAGGGGGCATTCCACTAGTTCCAATGGCACCCCTGTTATTGGATAAATCCGTAAGTGCGGACACAAACCGATCTCCCTAGATCCACCTAGATCTAGCACAAAGAAAGACAGAATAATACTCTTTCCCTAGATTCTAACCATTGAATGAACTAAGAGGCAAGAACAAGTTACATACCTTATAATCGCTTCCATTGGTCTTTGTTTCTCCCACTTTTCTCCAATGCTCTCGTACAATCAAGACCAAAACAGTACAAACCAAGTGGAGTGAAGAAAGAACAATATATTCAATAGTGAATCTATGTATATGATCAAGGAGTTATACAATAAAGTAGACTTAACTTTATGGGAAAGAATCATATTGTTGTATCATATTAAATGTGAAAGAGAGATTGCAACCATTGCCTTGATGCCGTAAGGTCCCTTCCAACTGTCCTTCGTTCCCAACACACTTCTTGCTCCAAGGATTCTGAAAGCATAGATCTGATAGCTACTCACAATCTATCTTGACAAAGCAAATCTCAAAACCACTCTAACCAAGCCAAAGCTAACAAAG
>ML776565.1:381439-434898 GCA_009831015.1 Picea engelmannii
AAGTTGAAGAGGATAAGGTGAGGAGGTTAGGATGATCCCACTAAATCATGAAAGCAAGTAAGATCCAAACCATTCGGATGCCACCTCACCATAGAAGTTTCTCCTTCTAGAAGATTCGAGAAAATGCTCATTTTTCCCACGTGATGGAATTCTCGCACCCTAGATATAGAGAAACCTGCGAGGTGTTCGCACCCTAGCTATAGTGCAACCTGTGAGAATGGGTCATTATCGCACCCTGCCTATATAGCAACCTGCGAACTTCCCTTTTTATAAGGTTTTTACATAGGAAAAAGCAACTTCTTTTCTCAGGAGAAGTTCTTCTCCCTTCTCTCTTCAGGAACTCAGGCTACTGACCCCTCTGAAGGCAACAGATAGGTTTACATCATTAACGATCATAGGAATGACGAAAATAATGTGTAACAACCCCCTCCAAGCAATGTGATTACTATTGATTGGAATGCTCTAACAAAACCTTGTCTCCCTTCTTATGTTCCTTTCCAAATCCATGTCGAAGTTTGTGGTAGACATATTCCTAACACTATAACAGACGAAGGAAATTTTGTTAGCATCATATCCTTGAATGCTTGGCAAGCTCTTGGTCCACCTCAGCTTGCATCGGTGACTCAGAATCTGTTCTCTTTTAACATAAGGGTTATTCAACCTTTAAGGATCATTCCTCAGTTTAATGTTACTTTAGGGGGAACAATGGTCTACATTGATGTGATGGTAGTCCACGACCCCTTGGACTTTAATTTTCTCCTCATGTGAGACTGTGTTTACGCCATGAAATCTTTTGTGTCCACACTCTTTCGAGTGATGTGTTTCCATCATAATGGACACATAGTGACCATAGACCATATTTCATTCATTTTCCCTCATATGATGGTCAAAAATCAATATTCCTTAAATGGTCCTTATATACCAGCATCATCCGCCTCACCGCAAATCAATTATGTGGCAACATGTCCCATGCATTCCACTCTGAATGAGAAGGGATTTCTCCCTTCTTCTAACTTGGATCTAGTAGTTGACATGGTGATCTCTTCAATAAGGATTTTTGAGCCTGATCCCCCTACCCCTATCATGCCCCTCGACATGTATTCCTTCCAGAGTGTTGTTCTTCTATCTCGCGAATATCTCTTGGAAGCCATGATCAAGGTTTGTCCCTTGACATGTATTTCTTCTGGAGTATTATCCTCTTGGAATCCATGATCAAGATGATCACTCCGAGCATGGTTCCCATTTCTTTGTCAAACATGTTAAAAAAGGAAACAGAGGTCTAGGGATCCCATCCAACAAAGCACATAGTTTATTTTTGATTTCATGATCATTAAAAAATGAAAACGATTGTCGAGCACAGTTCTTTTCCTGTGTCAAGATCGTTAAAAAAAATGAAACGGACCCTTATGAGCATGGTTCTTTTCATGTGTCAAGCTCGTTAAAAAATGAAACGGTTTCCTCTCCCATTGAGTCAAGTCTCCCATTACAACTTGTAGTTGAACCTTCATTCCATCCACCTCGATCAGTTGATCCTTTTTCTTTCTCCCTCTCTGGTGAACATTTTTCCTATTAGTAACCAGGAGTCTATTCGATATAGAAATTGGTGATAGGAGAAGAGTCGGTGGATGAAACAAATCTTGGGGGGAATGTCTCCAGCCTATGGTTATCATGTTGAAGTTAAACCACTGGATTCTCAAGATGGGGGTAAAGTACTAACCACCCACCTTTGGAATTTACATTGGCAGGTGTTGAGCATAGTTTTCCTAGTTTCAAGCTTGCGAAAAAATGAAACCTACCTAAGCATAGTTTTACTTTGTTTCAAGCTTGTGTAAAAATGAAACCAATCTCGAGCATAGTCTTTTTTCTTTCTCGTGCTCGTAAATACATGAGAATAGGTTACCGATCTTAGTCTTTGTTCTTTCTCATGCTTGTTAATACATGAGAATAGGTTATCGAGTATACATTTATCTCTTTTTAGAACTCGTAAAAGCTCTACAAAAAAGGAACTCTTTGGAGTCTCCTTTGAGCTCTTTTTCAAACTCTCTAAACATGAAAATATTGACGAGTGAGATTGTTTCCTTTCACACTCATTAAAATATTAGAAAGGGCGTATTTTGAGTGATAGTTTACCCCTTTTTCGGCCTCCTTAGACTAATTACAAAAAAGGACCTCATTATGGAGAACTCTTTAAGCTCTTTTCGAACTCTTTAAAAAATGAAAAAAATGTCGAGCAATCTTGTTGTTTTTCACGCTCGTTAAAGTGAATTAGAAAGAACGTCTGATGAGTTGTAGTTTATCTCTTTTTTAGTCTCATCATACTATTTACGAAAAAGGAACGCCCTATCCATTGTGGTTAGGAGAGTTCTCCTTTGCATTGTTTTAAACTTTTTCGGGCCCAGAAGACTAAATTTATAATAAAAGTACCCCCCTGGAGTCTTCTTTAAGTTTTTCAGACTCCCTAAAACTAAAAACATTGGCAAGAACAAACCTACCTGGGCTCGATAAAAATCCACAGGTAAGTATATGGAGTTTTCTTTACGACCTTTACAGACTCTCTAAATAGGAAAAGGTCATCAAGTTTCCCTTCTTTCGACTCGTTAAAATTTACATCGAAGGACCCATTCATGGGACCGAACCCCTCCTTCCTCAGGTTCGTTAAGAATATGTCGAGGGAATCATCGCCAGATGAACTATAACAAGCATCTGTTATCCTCCTCCAACTCGTAAAACTAGAAAGAGGTACTCACCGATCATGGTGGGGAATTTTTAAAGGGTATTTCCATCTTTTTATCTTCATTAGTTTGTAGCCATTACTACTTCAAGTCGCCCTTGGAAAATGCACGTGTTCTATCATGATATATAACAGTTGAGTCATCCATTATCTCTCATTGACCACCATCTCCATCATTGTGTCACAAGACCAGTTATTATGGTATTCATATGAGTTAATGTTGTTGAGTCAAGCCATTTGTTGTGCATACTTGTTCAAGGGAAGTTTCTTTGTGTCAGCCACCTGGGATACCTTTTTTCCCCTTTCCCAGTCATCCCTGTGTCAATTGTGCTCCATTATGATTTTCACACCATCTATATTTACATGTTTCGTGTCGATTGATGGGGGATACATCAAGGCCATCCTTCGAGGGATTTCACCCTGTCAACTATAGCTCATTATCTAGGATTGAAATTTAGAAACCCATCAGTACCCTGGAACTTCCATACATCAGTGGCAAGTCTACTTGAATTTTGACAGTGGGTTTACCTCATTAGCTCCTATCGAATGAATCTAAGAGTCTTCGATGTCAACTCCTTTATTCACACTTTGTAGATTGTACTAGGTATATTGGGTTCCATCATCATCATCGGTGGATTCCATCACATATGTTAACAGTATACATTAATGATCGGTAATCAGACAGTTTCTACCATGCTTGACATAAAATCATTTATTCGCATGTCGTAGGTTCATACCATTTGTATTAAGGACGAAGACCTTGGGAAAGGTTATCGTCCTATTAGATGACATTCTTTCCCAAGCTGCGATGTAGAATATTTATGAGCACTTCATTGATTGCTCAGTTATTGAGTCATCTTATTGCCTTTTTTGAAGTCACATATCCATAATTGTACTTGGTCATGGCTATGATTGCACTTGTGCATGGATCCACAGTGTATACTTTCGTGGCCATGTTCCAGTCATGATTGGTTCTTGATGGATCCACGGTGTATTATGTTGTGGCCATCATCCCATTACTTGTGTCATGCATAGATCCACAATGTATTTATTGTGGATATGCTCTTTTCTTTCTTACCAAGCATGGGTATTCCCACCTCGAGGGTATTTTTCTATAGGACTAGCGATGCTCTTCTCCAAGGTTCTTTTCCCAAACCTCTACGACTTGATTTATAAAGTGTTTCACCAATCAGACACCTCTTCTGACCTCGCAATTTAAGGGGGCATCTGTTATAATATTATTTTCCACCTAATCATTAGGTTATTATCACCTAAAGATAACCTATCCAATCCAACAACATTCACCACTTCTTCCCTGAGATTCTAGCCTAATTTCCACTTGGTCACTCTTATCCTTCATCAAGGGTGCGACTGAAAAAGGGTTGGTATCCCTTAAGGGTGTAACCGAAGGGCTTTGTCACTACTTCCCTTCATTAATGGTGTGACCGAAAGGGTTGTTCGTGATTTTTGGCCTTCCAATATGCAACCGATCGCTTTGTCTATGTGTCTAGGGAGCGACCGAGTCTAGAAGCTCCTATTTTTGGATTTGGTTTCAATGGATGAGATATCCCTTTGATTTCTCAAGATTTAGCCTCAAGAAATATTCCATTATGAGCTTGATAATATTATCCTAATAACTATATGGCCTTATCCCTAAATCCCTATAAGAACCAAGCCATTTCCCATGGGAAAAGAAGGAGAGGAGAAAAGAGCTAGCAAGGTTACTCTGGTGATTTGGTTGCAAGACTTTGGCAAGGAGCTTGGAAGGAGGCCATCTCTTCAGTCTACATTTGTAAGTTGTAATATTGCTTATTTGATTAATAGAATACATACTAGATGGTTCCCACTATTCAATTTTTCATACAAATTTATGTATTCATTGGTAGAGTATTAGTATAATTATGTGTTATGATATACTATTAGATTTATTGTCAATCCATGTATGATTGCTTCTTGGGTTGTTTTCATGTATGAATCAGATCTAGGAAAATCCTTAGTTTATGTCTATATTCATGTCTTAGGTGTTGGTAGATCCTGAGGGAGATCAACTCCTGTAGGATGCAAAATCCCTACAACAATTGCTATTATAGTAACTCAATTATAATGGCATTCAATTTTTCAATCACTATCTAGATGGGTTATGATTGGTCCTACAAGTTACGTGGTGGAACCCGGTTTGGTATTTATTGGGAAAGTTAAGTGAGTGACTATTGGTATGGAGATGGCTAGGAGTACTATTGTATGACATGTTTCTATACTCTAGGTTATGATTACAAGGAGATGGACAACTGGATACAAGTACTATGTTGTAAGTGCATTCCAACTAATGATGAGTAAGTGGATATCAAATTACCAAGGACAAGTTGTGTGTTAAGAGAATGAATTGACTATATGGTGCCCATGGATGACTACAATGGGATGCTAGCATGCATAGGTGTCCTAATTTCAAGTGGCAAGCTATGTTGAAATGGAACAATTGTGTGATTAGGAGTGAGAAAAGGTTGGGTGAAAGGTGACACCATTTTCTAAATGATAAGGATAGTCTAAATGGTTGTAGGAGTTGTAACCATGGCTATGATTGTAAGTTCGGTGAGAGGAGTAGATCCATGGATATAAGAATTATAGGTGGAAGCACTTTGGTCATTGACCGATAATGAGATCTAGGTAGAAATGCATTCAAACTTGGGGTAACAATAAAGGAAGTTTGGGATATAGGATGAACCCTACTCTGTAATATGATCTAAGGTAATCTAGATCTCCATCCCACTCATGAGGCATGTCCACATCTCTATGTGGGGTTATAACCTAATGAATCAATAGGTAGGGAGGTCAACATAATAATAGTTGATAGTGTGGTCACAAATTTAGTTGGGATTATGAGGATCTCTATAGAACTGAGTAGTGGTGTCATTTGGGTCATTAAAGATAATGGATGCAACATGGTTATGTGTTAGTCAATCATTTTGTTAATGATGTCATATATAATGGTAGTATGAAGGCAGGCTAGGGATGTCATTTAGATATAACAATAAGAAGTAAGAAAAGAGATAATGGAACAAAACCAAAGATACCCCATATGTAAAAAAAATTGAAATATGAAAAGAAAAAGAAAAACATAAAGGGTGACCGACATGATGGGGAGCTAAAAAAGAGGAGGGAAAATTATTAATATAAAAGATAAAAAAAAAATGGAATATCTGCAAGTAAACTAGCATCAAACTAGTTTCATATCAGGTTCAACATAAACTTGAAAGGAAGATGTGAGGGCATAAGGATGGATCTATGGAATTACAACACGTTTAAGTCCTCCTGGGGGACACCTTAGATGAGGCAGCACTGGAGATACCAAAATTATTATAATGTAGCGAGTAGATAGAATGAAAAGAGAAAGGTTCACTATTAAATTTGTATGCATGGCTAACAAATGTTTTGGGATTATAAGAACCCACTTCGAATGAGTCAAGAAAAATATCACTTTTTTTTATTACTTCTTACAAGGGGTGTAGGTGGCATGAAGGATGAACCTACAAGGGAAAAATAAATATAGATAGTGAGGCAAAATAAATGCTACCCAAGCTATGCTAAAATAGCTAGAGTTTGGAGCAATAACTAAGTAGATCTAGATGAAGGATGACAACGTGTTAAGGGAAAGACCTAGGTGATGAAGCATAAGGTGGTAATTCTACCAAAGTAATGCTAAGGAAATAAAGGAGGAAAAATGATACCTAAGAAGACTTAAGTGGAATATGGACCCACTAAGGCCAAAACCTAGGTGTGGGAAAGATTACAATGGAGTGTTATTGAATAATATGTGTAATAATTGAGATGTCAAGGAGAACTATGATGACCTCTTTTGGATAGTCTCAGAGACCTAAGGGTAATGGTGGAATGTAATACCTCTCGCTATATGAGGCTACCAACATGTAGATAAGAAGATGAGACCTAAATGGAAGTCAATAAGGATGGTCATGGTGAAGCAAAAATAAGAGATAGTAGCCAATGGTGTAAAAAAGAAGAGGAAAATGACTCAAGAGACAAGTAGGTAATCAAGTAATTATGCAATAAAAAAATATGTATACTACTCCAATAAAATGAAAAGCAAAAGGAAAATTTGGATTACTCTAAATACCCATGGGATAAAAGTCATTTTTTTGTTTCTTCCATCCAAAATCATCCTTTCGTTGAGGAGGGTAGGTTTTGGGTGATGAGGAGGAATATTTAGATCCAAGTTCCCATGTTGTAAAGTTTTCCTCTAAGGGAAATAGTTGGTTTTTTCCCTCTTTATTTGGTGGTGTAAAGGGTATTAGTCATGGTAATTTTCATGTGCCCTTGCAACATTATGGTTACTTTGGCATAGTGGGTGTTGGAATCCTCAAGTCAAAGGTGCCAAATCAAGGAAAACAGTTACTGAAATTTGTTGTCAAGTTGGTATAGGGACAAATGGGTTATGTGTGGAGGGGAAAGGGCCTGAATTTGAGGAAGATAAAAGGATTATTATTCATAAGATATACTTTTCAAATGTGGTATTGTATTCATCCTCTAGTGGTATCCTTATCCATTTGAAGTAAATTTATGTTGAAGTTATTGTACAAGAGGGATAGGTTTCTAGTGTTGGTGTGAGAGAATATGAACCTGCTAGTTGTGGTATTTCTCTAGAGGGGAGGGTTTTAGCCTTGGATGAATAGAGAGGTAATTTTCCTTTGGGATATTCTATTTATTTTCAAGGTGTTGGATTTTCATTTGGTCAAATTAACTATAGTCAATTTTTCTAGTTTGGGGAAGGTTGTTTATTTAAGGATTTATGTGGAGCGGGATCAATTAACCAATAATAATTCAGTGGAAGGTTTTGTTCCTCTAAAATTAGTTCATGATTTTCAAGTTTCTCCATATGTATATATCATTGTGAATGAGGGCCCGAGTAAGATAAAATTAGTTGAGCTCGAGGTGGTTACTAATGGTTTGGAGAAGAGAGGAAATCTCTCAATTGATAGCCATTGTAAGGGAAACCCTACTAAGGGTGATAGGGATAGTGGTGAAGCATCACAAGAAGTGAAAGGGAATTTTGGTAGTGGAGATAAGGAATTGGGTAAAAGGAAGATGAATAAGTGTGTTCAAAAAAAAAAAAATTTATCAAACTAGTCCTTGGTCAAGGTATCAAAATGCATTAGTTGGTTGGTTTGACTTCTGAATCCATTGTCAATTTATTTCATGGTAGGAAAGTGGGTGAATTGTCATGATTGAGGGCATGGTTGCAAGATACATGGGAACCTTAGGTAGGGTACACTCTGAATTTTTTTCTTTTATCTAGAGGTTGGCTAGGGTTTCTCTTTAGATCTCAAGAGGATTTGTAGAAGATAGTAGTGCATCACTAGAAGTGAGATTCAATTATGATTTTTAATAAATTTTGGTCCCCTTTATTTGAATATTGTACTAAGAGAAGTGATATATTCACGCCTATATGCTTAAAGTGTTTTGATATTCCACTAGATTTATGGTATTTAGATAACTTTAAATAAATTGGTAATGTGCTTGGTACTTTTCTTGAAGCGGATATGTTATTTCTACACATAAGTATTATGTCTATAGGCTATATTTTGGTTGGAATTGACTTAATGGGAGGTCTTGTTGTAGAGATGACATTGCATAACATAGATTATACCTTTTCTCAACCTCTAGACTATTCGAGGGCCCCATTTAGGTGTATTTGGTGTCATAAGTATGGACATGTGGCTATGGACTCTAAGTTTCCTTTTTAGAAGAAGGCTTGGGAATGGAAAGGGTAGGTAGGTGGGGAGGTAAATTCTCATTATGGGCCTACCATGTTAAATTTTGTGGATGATCTGTAGAATGTTGGTGGTTCGGAGGCCCAAATGGAGATGTCTAGTTTCATGATGGAGGGTGTATAAGAGGTTAATGGTGGGATGGATAATGTGGTGATAGTAGCTCTAGTGGATATTTATTCATCTTGGAAGATGGTTCACCATCAATGTAGACTTACCCTACCCCAGATATATGCCAAAATGACATTTAGGTAAGTCCATACAATATCAAGCCCCATTAATGTTTCAATATCCTTCTTTTGATTCTAAAATAATTGGGTTTAAAAAATAATTAGGGATAATGGGAAGGACTTATCTTGGTCTCTAAAGGGTATGGTGGGTTGTAGCCACTCTATGGAGATAGCGATTACATGATATCCTAAAAGGGGGATAGGCCCTTTAGAATGTTTTCATGTTGGGTTGATTCTAGTGACAAAAAATGTGTGATTTCTAATAAAAATAGAAAGGGCCCAAATTTGGTTGGTAGTAGATACGATCTATGGTTGAGGAACGAGGCATTTGGTGATGTTGAAGGGAGGGTTGAAGAGAAACTAGCATGTATTGAGGGGAAAAGAAATAATGGGTTACATAAAGGAGAAGGGTCTTTATGAAGTGATGTCTAGTAAAATTGCTTTATTTTGGGGGGTTTTAGAGTCAATAATGCCCCAACAAAGGGTGCCTTGTGATTTGCTTATCTTTAAATTGTTGAGGGATGAGTATATTTTTAGAAGACAAACCCTGAAGAGAATTGTTGAGTCTCAAAATCTTGATCTAATGTTGTTTCAATATCCTTTAGGTGATGGTGAAAAAAATGTTGATGATTTGGGGAAATTATTTGGGGGATGGGACTTTGTTTTTGTTGATGCAAGGGGAGATCAAGTGGGTTGATTACTGGTTGGAGGTTAAGGGTTTTATATTTTTTCTAATATCTAGTCCTTTGAATGAATATCAAGAGATATTTTGTGTTCTTGGGATCTAGATAAAAACGATTACAATGTTGAATATATATGGTGCTTACTCTAATAGGGTTAGGTATTGGGAGAAAAAATTCAAGTTGGATTCTATTAGACAAGAGAATGTCGTTGTTGGGTTTGAACCCAATTTTTCAATTGGCAGTGCTAAAATTTGGCATCCTTTGGTCCTTTATCTGATTTTTTTTTAGGAAATTGAATGAGGTTGGCCTATTTGATATCAATCCCATCAAGTTAAGGACATCCTATAGAAATAAGAGGGTGGGGGAGAAAAGAATTACAATGAGGTTGGATAGGTTCCTTTTGCACAATATATGATTAGTGACTAGATAAGGGTTAGGTAGTGGGTTAAATTTGGGGAAGAGTAAAATCACTTTCCTATTTTTCTAGAAATGCCTTATTTAGGGAGAAAACCCCTAATCACATTCAAGATTAATTATTCCTAGTTGTTGGAAGAAAATTTTACAGGATTGGTTAAGGATAAGTGGGCGCCTTTTGATGGGTCCTGAAGTCTTCCATATATTATTTAATTTGAGAAAAAAATGAATATTATTAAACAAGATGCTCTTCATTGGGCACAAGAGAAAAAAATTAGAGAAGGAAATTGTTGCTATTGAGTTAGAGTTGAATGGATTATATTTTCAAGAAATGGTTGGATATCTTAATGAGTACAAGCTGAGGGTTAATCATTTATAGAAAAGGAAAAGAAGTATATTGACAAATAAGGAAGTAGCATGGAGGTTAAAAAGTAGAACACTATAGTTAGAGTTAGAAGATGAAAACAAAAAACAAAACAAAAAAAATCCATGAGTATGCACTTCATTGGAAAAATGTTAATGCCATATGGAAAATTAATAGGAATGATGGATTAGTGGCATTTTGAGGATGTTGCAATAGTTGGTATTGATAATTTTAATGATATTTACAAGGTTAAAGGTAGGGTTTCAACATTTTAAGTGGTTATAATGACTATCGTTTTCTTATTTTTGTAAATGAGGTTGACAACGAGAGATTATTGGAGGAGGTTTATAAAGAGGAAATGAAATTTGTAATCCACATTTTTCAAAAGGACAAAATTCAAGGGCTTCATAGTTGTCGCATGGAATTCTTCCTTGTTTTTTCTGAGGTTATTGAAGGGGATCTTTTAATATTTGTTGATGAATCTAGGAGGACTAGGAAGATGCTTGATTCTTTCAATGTCACTTTATGGCCTTGATTCCAAATTCAGATGGCCCCTCTTCATTTGATGAATTGAGGCCTATTTTTTTGTATAACTACGTATACAAGATTGTAAAAAAATTATAGCCATGAGAATTATAGTCATGAAGTTCGCTCAACCTTTTTAGAAGGATTTACACAAATTTGATATATAACTCCAATTTGAATTATGGTTTCCAATTTTCAATGTTTATTTGGAAAAATTAAAAAGCTAATGTATGGAATCTTATTTGATATGGTTGGATGACAACTCAATTTTAATATCTCCCTGGAAAGAAAAATAAAAAATAGTAGCCATGGCCAAAGATCCTAAGCCAAAACAAGTCATGACTCTTGAAGATTTTCTAGGTCCTATCAAGCTGCCAACTAGGTCTGTCTTTGACCTCAAGTTGGCTCTAAGTTTCAATTGTCTAACAATGGTTTGTTGTTGTTTTTACGAAAGCAAATTGTTCAATAACTTCTTCGTTGATTTGTTACGGTTACATAGGCCAAATGGGTGCTCTAGCATGTAGTTTTGTCACAAGATGTTAGCACACCTAGAGATCTTTTAGTGCTGAAATGATGTTTTTTTAAACTCTAGCATATATGAAAGTGAACACAGGTATTTTTGGTCAACATGACCCTGGATAAAACCCCCTCAGGGAAAACCAGTTTGGAATGGAAGTATATATATGTGGAAAATTGAAGGTGGAATACGACAAGTACATGAAACAAATGAACCTGATACAATAGTAGTTTGTCTCAAGCTGCAACACAAGTCCAAGAGTGAGAGATGTTCCCAAGCATGGTGTGCCCTCCTCAAATATAGTTATATCCACTGAAATGAAGCACCCTTTCTCCCTGAAGCTTTGATGGAGAAACCCTTGCACCAGAATGTGATCTAGTGTGTTTCCTCTCCACTGAAACTATCCTCAAAGAAATCTGACCACTGCAAGACCTCCCTGCTAGTTGTGCGCCCTCTTCTTCAAGTGTGCCCTCCTCCTAGCAAGAACAACCTCCATAAATAAGTTGGGCCCTAAGCCTTCATGAGCCCTCCATGAAAGGAGGCACCCAAGCTCTCCTCTCCCAATGCTTCTATTCTCATCCTCCTACCCTTCTCCAAACTCCTTTGGTGAGCATACAAGTGAATAATGAGCTCTCCTTTGCACGTGTGCCCCTCTTGAACCTCCATAAGGAAACCTAAAATATGGACCATTGAGATCATCATATCTCAAGTCCAATAAAAGGTTGATATCATCCCATAATAATTTCACTCTCAAACCCACTTTGGGTTAAGTTCCCTAAGTTCATTTTATGTCTCCTAATTCACCCACAAAGTGAATTAATAGTCACTTAGGCTAAAATGACCAAATTTCACTTTTGAATTAAATCTCCTAAGTCAAAGTGAAATTAGACATAAATTACATAGTACAAGGTACAAAGTACTTCCCACATGTTTTTAGAGGCTCACAAATACAAGGGGACCACTTTCCAAGGTACCCAAATCTCAACACTCCCTCTTACCGAGGAAAGTGCCCTTCACCCCCAATCTCATCCTTGCAGTGGAGATGGTTGCCTACTGGAAAATAATCGGTGAGTATGGTTGAACCCTAATCAATTAAAGTAGTCTCTGACACAGATCTTCTCAATCTGCATGATCCATAGATGGAAGAGTCTCTCCACCTATCCAAGATCACCTAGATCTTGGTATAACACCGAAGATCTCCACCTTGGTCTCCCACCAAGGATTTCTACCTCATGGCATCTCACCAAAGGTCACTACTCTTGGCATATCACCAAGAGTCACTCTCTTGGCATCTCACCAAGAGTCCCCCCCTCTTGGTATCTTAGAAAGAGCACCTATATCTCCACATCTCACCAAGATCCTCAACTTGGCCTCTCGCCAACTAGCTTCCACCTGAAGTGGAACCAGAACCTAATATGCCCGTCTTTGTATCCAAGTGAGGCTCAAGACTCCATGGTTCCCTGTCTCTCCTCCTCAAAATCTTTGATTCTCTGAATCCCCTGCACAAACCCTCTATCTCAGAAACTCTGAAACTGAATTTGTCTCGGGTGGACCAGTCACCCTTGATGATGGTGTCCATGAAACCTGAGTCTGAGCTCCCTCTAAATCACTACTATGAGTCAGTAGTTCCTCCTCAACTCTATCTCCCCATATGATGTTGGATGGTGTAAATACAGACAAAGTAGTCATGAATTCACACTCTCTCAAAAATTGTTCATCGAACTCAAGCTCCTTTGTTGTCACTGCTGAAATATCCTGCAACTTCTTCTTCTTGGGACATTGTCCCGCATAGTGACCCAGCTCCCTACAACAAAAGAATCTCATTGTGATCATGTCTCTCTTTGTCCCACTATTTCTCTCTCCTCCTTATGGTGGGGCCCCAAACTTGGGACCCTGCTGACCTCCCCGATCGGTATTCTTCTTTCCCTTTGTCCAAAGTGAAAGATCCTCATCACCCTACACTGTATGTTGTTGATGTTATCTAGAAGCCTGTGCCACAAGTCTAGTATCCTCCTGAAAAAATTCATCCCACATCCTCTCCCATGTGGGTATGACCTCCCTGACAACAATGCCACGAACGAATGGACCCCATGGTTTGGTGAAGTTGTTTAAGTTTGTGCTCACCATAGAATCTGGGTCCACCACATCTCCAACGGTTCCAAGCTTGTCTCTAATATTGGTGTATCGTCTAAGGAAAGAATTGACCGACTCATCCTGGAGCATGTGAATGCCTCGGAGTCGATCATGAAGAACCATCTTTCAGTTCTCATTAGAGATCTCATAAAGCTTGCATAGATATGCACACATCTCAAATGCCCAAGCTTTCCCAATCAAGTGGGGAATGATGTGATCCCACACTGCATCACATATCGTCCTCTTTTCCTTGTTTTTCCTCTTCCTGAACTCTGCTAACAAGACAGGAGCAGTAACAGAGGGAACAAGAACAATTGCCTCAATTATATTCCATAGTTCAAGCTCCTCTAAGACAAAGACGATCATGGCCTTCCAAGGTGACCCGTTGCTAGTTCCAGCTAGCCTATCCTCCACACACATCTGAGATGATGACATCATTTTCAACTTCACTCACTGTGATGCTACAACTGAAAAGGAATGTTGCCTCACTCCTTTCAACACAGGTGTGAAAAGAGGCAAACGAACACCGACCTCACTCCTAGAAATATAGGTGTGAAAAGAGGTCGTGAAAAATCAGCCTCGGTCCTACCACGTAGGTGTGAAAAGAGACTGACGAAAATGTCCACCGACTGCTCTACAACCCTCTACAAAATTCTGCCAACAAGATGCCACTAAAATCTGTCAATGGTTGTCCACAAAATCTTCCCAAAAGGTGTCTAAAATAGCCCACTCATATGTTGTCCAAAACTTGGCAAAAATCAGCCACCAAGCTCTGATACCATGAATATTTTCCAGGTCCTATCAAGATACCAGCTAATTCTGTCCTTGACCTCAAGTTGGCTCTAAGCTTCAACTGTCTAACAATGGTTTGTTGTTGTTTTTAGGACAAAAAATTGTTCAGTAACTTCTTCGCTGATTTGTTATGGTTATATAGGCCAAATGGGTGCTCTAGCATGTAGTTTTGTCACAAGATGTTAGCACATGCATACCATAAGATAAATGACACACCTAGAGATCTTTTAGTGCTGAAATAATGCTATTTTAAACTCTAACATACATGAAAGTGAACACAGGTATTTTTGGTCAACATGACCTTGGATAAAACCCCCTCGAGGAAAACCAATTTGGAATGGAAGTATATATATGTGGAAAAGAGAAGGTGGAATACAATAAGTACATGAAACAAATGAACCTAATACAATAGCATCTTGTCTCAAGATGCAACACAAGTCCAAGAGTGAAAGATGCACCCAAGCATGGTGTGCCCTCCTAAAATATAGATATATCCACTGAAATGAAGCACCCTTTCTCCCTGAAGTTGTGATGGATAAACCCTTGCACCACAATGTGCTCTCATGTGCTTCCTCTCCACTGAAACTGTCCTCAAATCAATCTAACCACTGCAAGACCCCCCTGTTATTTGTGTGCCCTCCACCTCAAGTGTGCCCTCCTCCCAGAAATAACAACCTCCACAAATAAGTTAGTCCCTAAGCCTTCATGAGCCCTCCATGAAAGGAGGCACCCAAGCTCTCCTCTCCCAATTCTTCCATTCTCATCCTCTTTCCCTTCTCCAAACTCCTTTTGTGAAAATACAAGTGAATAATGAGCTATCCTTTACCTGTGTGCCCCTCTTGAACCTCCATAAGGAAACCTAAAATATGGACCGTTGAGATCATCATATCTCAAGTCCAATCAAAGGTTGAGATCATCCCATAATAATCTCACTCTCAAACCCACTTTGGGTTAAGTTCCCTAAGTTCACTTTGTGTCTCCTAATTCACCCACAAAGTGAATTAATAATCACTTAGGCTAAAATGACCAAATTTCACTTATGACTTAAATCTCCTAAGTCAAAGTGAAATTAAACATAAATTACATAGTACAAGGTACAAAGTACTTCCCACATGTGTTTAGAGGCTCACAAACACAAGGGGACCACTTTCCAAGGTACCCAAATCTCAACAACTCCTAAATATCGTAATACCTTGAGATTTACAACTCTACCACATGGTTTTGATTACAGGGAATTGTTTCAAAAATACAAAGAGTAAATTGGGACATACTTATTCCAACCCAACTGAATAGGATGTATAGAGTGCCATCACAAACAAGAATGTTTGAAGGTCCCAACTACATAATGTTGTGTTTGATCCCAAGCTAATTTTGACTTGTGGCCATATTTTCCCTAACTTATTAGATGATAATGGATTTGATTGGTGTGCTAAAAATTATTGTCATTTTTTTGTAACAGAATCCAAAGGAGGCCATGGAAAGAGGACGTGGACGGTGTAGAACTATTAAATCACAGAGAGGAAAGTGGGTGGAAGAGGATATGACAATGGAATCTACAGATACAATAAAGGTAAGAAGACAAAGGAACTTCAACCAAAGGAGGAAGGTCTTTATGGATTCACAAATGCTACAACATAGAGGAGATAAAGTCTTTTTTTTCCATGTGGCCTTTGAGGTCAAACTTATTGGCTGAAAATGCATAAGAATGGTGATTAAATGTGATTCTATTATCAAGGGAAAAGTTTGAAAATTAGGATGGCCATGTGGGATAGGGATGTTGGATACTTTTCTTGTTGAAATTTTGGCTCGATGTATATACCTAGGGTCGTAAAAAAAAAAAAATCAACTCGAAACATGATATCAATATGTCAAATATGTGACTAAGGTGAGGTTTTCTATTGGAAAAAAGGGGGAGTTAGGTTGGGACAAGAATTCTCACATTGAAGAAAAACAAAAAGGCGGAAGTAGGGATATTCCCGAAGGAAGAGTAAATCCAACCCATGGATAGCATGCTCAACCCAAAGGGTACCACCAAACATGAAACTAGATTGGCACTCACCATAAGGAAATGATGGAGTTTCCTTCATTGAAATGATATAATTGGTGTACTAAACATTATTGACTATGTTGTGTATTATAGGAGCCATATGAGGCCATGGCAATAGATCGTGTCATATAAATGAGGACATTGTTGATATTATGGTAGTTTTTGGAGGTATTAACCTCCACGTGTAACTTTTGACAAGACTAGAATATTCTGGGAAGCAAGAGAAACCCTAGAAAGTTGGATAATAACCCTAGGAGACAAGTTGGCTCAAGAGAATAATTAATATTGAGTTATTAGCCTCCAGAAAGAGAACTCATCCCAGTCAAGTGAGATTGAGTAGTATAAATAGAGGGTGTTAGAGCTCATTTGTCACTCTTACTCTCACAACTGCATAAGACTAGTGGTGCACAAGTTTGGAGAGGGAGTACAATTGCAGCTACTGCAACTGGTATTTTGGCTTTTTGTTGGACCTTCTCTTGGTTATGGTTTGGACTTTCCACTTGGTATTTGATTATTCTTGCTTGGTACGCTAGCCTTGGAGAAAGGTGCGCTACCTTGGTTGGCTATTGGATTTCTTCCGGAATTATTTTGTCTATCAAGGTTAAGGTGCTTGGGGGTGGACTTCGCACCTACGGTTGGGTGAAAATATTGCTATATTATGTATGGTGAAACAAGCACACTTATTTTTTTAACAGGTTGTGGGCCCATAGTATCTTTGGACAATATAACCGCTAGAAGATAGATTGGGAGGATTTGCTCAGTTGCAATTGCAGTTGCAATCAAAGTTTTGAGGAAGCAATGAAACCCTAACCCTCTTATTGAGGCACCTTAAGTGAAGAGCTTGACCTAATTCCTGGATATCCTAGTGCGCCATAGACTAGTGCAACCTAGCCTAGCACACCTCCTTGTACTCTCAGCAGACCAAGGCGTCAAGTTTGAGTTTTTTGTCAAATTCAAAGGTTGACCAAGTCAAAGTCAAAGGTTGACCAATTCAAAGTAGTCATGACTTACTCTATGAAGTCAGAAAACAAATTAGAAGGGGCTTCTAACTTCAAAGCATGGAAGACAAGGATTGACCTCATCCTTGCCAAGAATAAAGTGTTGGATATCGTGAAAGGCGAGATCATGGAACCATAGTTTGAAGCAAGAAAAGAGAAGGAACCTCATAACAGTGTAGTTATAGAGAAGTTCAAGGAAAATTACATCAATGTTATGAGTATCATAGTGGACTCTGTAAAAGACCACTTGATACCCTACATCTCTCATCTTGACTCATCTAAGAATATGTATGATTCCCTAACTAACCTCTTCTCAGTCAGAAATATTGGTCAAGTGATGAGTCTGAAGAATGAGCTCTGTGACATTAAAATGAATGATGATGACAACATAACATCATACTTTGTAAAAATCTCTCAACTAAGAGATCAACTACAAGTTGTTGAGGAAATAATTTAAGAAAAGGAACTAGTAAATATCGTACTCAATGGTCTTCCCAAGACATGGGATGCATTTTCCGCAAGCATGAACACAAGAACGGAGTGTTGGGCTCGTGATTTGGTTGTTTTATGATGATGATTGAATCTTTTTGTACCGGTATTATATGTATTAATAACCATTTTGAAGATGCTTTCAAAGGATTTTGTATCAATTCATCGTGGATATACAACAGGGATGTGCAATTGATGTTTTTCAATGGTTTTGAGTTAAATTCGATTTGATTTAATGTTTAAAAGAATCTAATGCATGGTATGTGTGTCACAGGATGAATTCGCAATGCAATTTTCCATCTGGTAGCTTGTTAGACACTCCATCCAACACCCAATCTGGTACTTCATCTGGCACTGCATCCAGCACTTGGAGCGTAGGCGTGTAGGTGGTTGTTATATTGGCAGCCTGTGTTGGGCGAATCATCGACCTGGGTTTTGTTTCCCCTCATGGCCTCCAGATACTTGACATCTCGGATTAAGAATTTATGCTAATCGTTGAGTGGCTCGTTCAGTTTCTAAAAGTTAAAGGTTGTTACCACACATTTAATGGAATTTACCATTTGTAGAGGAGGTCGACCCTTCCAGTGGTCGAACTCTCGAATTGTAATCATTATAAATACCACCAATAGTGGCCAAACCAGATGTTAAGAATTGTTAGAATCCATTTCGCTGTATAACTCAGACATTTCTGCAAACTTGTGTTAAGACTATGTTTTTTTAATTTAATGCCAGAACTGTATTGATTAAGCTTGCGATTTGCTATTGAGGAGTATCCACGACCTGTTGGGGGGCCCACCAGTGGTCTGGGTGAATACTTAGATAGATAGATTGCATCTTTCAGTTGTGTAGTCATCATTTACTTCATTTACTGTTACATGTGTTTTGTCATTCTAAATGTTGTGTATTTTGTTGTTCATCATTTAATTGTTTAATTTCCCTTTTGCAAGTTGCTTGTAGGAGATATCTGTTATTATATTGTGTCTTTTTAGTCAATGGCTTGCAAGCTACTAACATAGATGGTGTGTTAAAATGTTAAATTGAATTTCTGCATGTTAAAACAAAGTAGTTAGAATAGAGTATTACTTAACACAGAGTACAGAGTTTCTTTTACAAAGTTTCGATGGATTAATAAATGCAAGTTTTGTTAGTTGATTTAATTATCAGTTTTAGTTATGCTTTCCAGAATCTATTTTTCTTATCAATCTTGTTGTAGTATGCTAAGATAGAATTAGAATTCGGACTATGTTTTTATAATCATTTTAATTTGTAATCTGATTTTTTTATAATAGAATTAGCTTAGTTTAATTTATGAAGTTCCAGTTTTAGATTTGAATTGATATTTTAATTAGAGGTTTGAGTTTGAATTAATCTTTTAGTTACGATTTTATAATCTTGCAAATTTACTTGAGTTAGTATAAGAGTACATTTAAAATTAATATAAGAGTGTTTTCTTATCATCGATGATTGATGCATGAATTGAGAGATCACATGGATTTTCAGGATAGTTGATATTTCTTCTATGATGGCTAAGCTCTCGTTAGATTGCTTGATTCATACTTTTCATTTCTCCATAGAAGTTAATATTGAATTTATTCCTCTTGAGCTATCACTAATCGTTAGATTCCATCGTGATGTCATTAGACACCAAAGACATAATCATCATCTTTGAATTTTCTTGTTATTGTAGATTAAGAATAGTTTTTTATTAATCTTTGAATATTGTCATGATGATTTTGATTAAGTAGGTTAAGATTTCCCTTTGGAGATTAGAAGTGATTATCAATTTTATCTTAAGAATAGAGTTTACTTGTTGAATAGTTTTGATTAGTTTACTTGCTGAATAGTTTTGATTAGTTTACTTGCTGAATAGTTTTAATTAGTTTACTTGTTGAATAAGTTTTACTAGGTTAGTTGTTTGACTGCTTACTTGCTTACTTGTTGATGCTCATTAGATTGAATGGATTGAATATATTAACTTGTTGTTGCTCATTAGATTAAATAAGTTAACTTGTTCAAAGTAGGGTTTTGATTTTCTTATTTAGGAATAATCCATCCATCCATTATTTAAAAGTTGCTTAGGGTAAATACTTCAAGTTGTTTAATAGGGTTTTCTCATTGATAGTCTTTGCTTAAGTAGATTAACCCTTAGATAGACCATCTCCTTAGTTAGATCATACTTCCTTTAGGTTTTCTGACTTGGCACATATAGTGCTACAACTCTAAGTTTACTTACCCCAGTTTGACAATTTAATTGAGGGATTTATTGCATATAGAAAACCCTTTCTTGGCGTCGTTGTCGGGGAGTTGTCTCAAGGTAGGAAATAATTAGGAGATAGATCATTTATGAACCTTAGCATTAGTTTGGTGGTGAGGGAACTTTAAGACGAGAGGTAAGAACTTGCACATCTTTTATAGCAGGTTCCCCAAACCCAGTTGTAGTTTTTCTTTTTTTTTGCTTTCATGAACAAACCTAGGGATCTAAAGGGAAGATACATTAAAACTAATTCAAACCTTTAACCAAGGTTCATTTCAAACTTTTTGGGGGAAGGAACACTCCACTCATAAAATTCACAGAATGATACCGAAAAGTAGGGGCTAGCTCAACCCAAAGAGCTAAAGTAGTCTCTGAAGAAACTAAAACAGGGAGCACTATAGAACAGAAAATTGAAGCATCAATAATAGTGGGACATGAATCAAGACCACTCGAGCCTTCCATAGAACCAACCAACACAACCTTTGTTTTTTCACCACCATCAGGAGACCCTAACTTTGTAGAGATCATAGACCCCAAACAGGTGAATACTTTGTTTGGTAGTTCAGCCAACATAATTGTTTCTTAGATTGAAATAGAAACCTTGGCACCAATAATATCAACCGGCTCGAGTAGAGTCCCAGACATCCAAGCAGTTGGAATACCTTCCCATCAAAGGGATACCTTTCTTAGAAAAGAACCTTGGGATACTTTGTTATCTTCAAGGATAAAACCATCTAGGTACTCTCTTTTGGGAAACCAAACCAGTATGGATGATCAAGAGGATCACAACCATGCAATACACAAGTAGGGAGAAGAAGCTAGAAACCAAACCAAGACCACCTTCAGGTTTCCAATTTTGGACACCATACAGAATGTCAATATGAAAAACATTCCCCTCTCGACATTGCCCACCTTTTACGGTAAAAGCAGTGAAGACTTGAATACCTTCCTATTTGAGTTCGACATCTTGTGCAGGAGCTACAACTACTTACAAGATGCCCAAAAACTAAAACTCTTTCCTGCCACCCTCAAGGAATCTGCACTAAGATGGTTCATGGGGTTGGGAGAATCCATTATTAGGTCTTGGGAAGCCATGAAAGATACATTTCTTAAGAAATACCAAGACTACTGCAAGTCCAAGGATTCTTGTAATGATATTTTCAAAATCCAACAGTTAGAGGACGAGAATCTCTAGGATTATATGGAAATGTTTGTTTATATCTCACAGAAATCAAAGTACCATGACCTTCCAGATGATACAGTAATGGCCCTTTTCCTTAAAGGAATTTCAGAAGAATACCTAGAGATACTTAACCTAATGGCATCAGGTAACATATCCCATAAACCATTTGCCGAAATCTGTGAAATGTGTAAGAATTACTTGAGGAGTAGAGCTAAAACAAGGAAGAATGTTCGGGATCCTTATAGTAGAAACTTGAAACCTATTAGTTTAGGCGGTATCACAGGAGTAGAGATAGGGAACCTTTTAGAGAACTTCAAAACATATATCTTAAGAATAATAGGTTCCCAGTTGGACACCCTAAATATTAAAAAGAAACTGGAGGACGAAAATACAACAATGAGCATATTTTCCCCAAGATGCAGGAGGAAGCATTCCTCAAGGGAATTCCCATTAGATAACATTTAAGTTTGTGGCTTTTGCACGGAGGACCACTCAACTGAAAAATGTCCATCATTTCCCATTTTGTTAGACATCTATAGAAGTGGGGATCCTGGGGAGTCCTCTTATCCACCTAGGAGGCCATGGCAGCCTAGGAATCATCCTACATACCTGGATCTATAGCCTCAAGTTCCACCCTATTATCAAAAACCACAACAATGTAACTCACCGAGTTGGAAAAACTGGTCTACACACTATCACCATCCTTGGATTCAAGGATGGAGAGGAGGGAATAACCAAGGAAACCCTCAAGCTCCACCTGTCCCTATGCCCAACCATCCTTACCCTCAGTTTCCACCAAACAACCCGTAACTTTTTCCAAGTTTTGTTCCACCACCTTTACCTCCTATTCCACAACAACCACAACAATACCAAAATGCAAGCTCCCCAAGACCGACATTATTACCGGCACAACCAGTGCCCAATCCCAATAATAAACCCACTCAACCTATTCACAATGTTGATATGCAAGCCATCCCGACATATGTTATTTCTCACGTTCCATTCCAGGAGATTCAACTAAGGTCGGGAAAATTTCTGGACAGACAGAGACCTTCAGTCATCATCTGGGAAGAAGAAGAAGAGGAAACCCCCAAACAACCCACTGATGAGACTAGGTGGTAATATGTTATTATTCCTAAGGACCAAGAACCCAAGCTTCCCCAAAATGAACTTTCAGAAATTACGAAGGCCCCTCCCTATCCAGAAAGATTAGTAATCAAGAAACCTACCATCCAACTAGAATTTGACATCTTGAATGAATTGAAGAATATTTGTGTCAAAATTCCCTTTCTACAAGCCATTAAGGATATTCCAATCTATAGTAAGGTGGTCAAAGAATTGTGTATTAAGAAGCCAAGAAGGAAGCAGAAGGATCCTCCAATAGTACATTTGATAGGAGAACTTCTTAGTACATATCAAAGCAGCCTAAGGTAGCAAAATATGGGAATCCAAGAAACCACGTAGTGACCATAACCATTAATGAGGTTTCCATTGGGAACACTCTCATAGACCTAGGGGCAGCCATCAATGTTATGATTGTTACTACCTTGGAGGAATTACAGTTAAAACCTCTTCTTAGACCTACCCCAACTACTTTGGAGTTAGCAGATAAGACAAGGGTTATACCTAAAGGAATTTTGGATGATATCATAGTTACTTTAGCCTCATGGGAGTACCCAATAGACTTTCTTGTCATCCACTCAAAGGATCCTACCAAAGGGCATCCCGTTATTTTGGGAATACCTTGTTTATCCACAATCAATGCATTTATTGGTTGTAGAGAGGGGGAAATGACCATCTCGAATGGACCTTCTATACAAAAGCTCACCATATATCCACCAGCTCAACCTATCATTGAGAATATATGGTGGCTTGAATGTACATACGAGAATTATAACTGGGAAGAGCCCATATTGGCAAGTGATCATTCATGGGCACTTCAGGAGCACACAATGGAAAATGTGCTAAACCAATTTATTTCTGCTATCACATGTGTTGATTTTCCACAATATTTTCCCCAATTTGAGTACAGGTTTGGGGAATAATTTTAGGAACAGTTGGACCCATCGATTTCCTCTTCTACATATTTATTTTCAAGATAGACGAGTTTTCCAGATCTTATACCATGCCCTACGAAATTAGTCCAGGAAAATTTCTACATATAAATTATGAACTAGATGTAGACCAACAAAAGCAGTTAGTAAGTGTCCTTAAAGAACAATCAGGGGCATTTGCCTGGGAATACACTGACATGAAGGGAATACACCCTGACACATGTATTCACCACATATATACCTAGGGGGAAGTAACACATGTTAGGCAACCCCAGAGAAGGATGAACCCAACACTCAAGGATATAGTAAAAGAGGAGATCCAAAAGTTATTAAATGTTGGATTTATTTATCCCATCTCCGATGGTAAATGGGTATCCCCGCTTGTAGTGGTTCGAAAGAAGGTAACTGGGAAATGGAGAATTTGTGTTGATTTTCGGGAGCTTAACAAGGCCACTCTGAAGGATTATTTTCCTCTTCCTTTCATTGACCAAGTCTTGGATACCATGTCAGGAAAGAAATATTTCTCCTTTCTAGATGGATATAGTGGGTACAATCAAATTATCATAGCACTCGAGGACCAGGAAAAGACTACCTTTACTTGTCCTCGAGACACTTATGCCTATAGGGTCTTACCATTTGGATTGTGCAATGCTCCTGCCACATTTCAACGAGCAGTACTAGGGATATTTGTTGATCTTATTCATGATTGTGTGGAGGTATACATGGATGACTTCACAGTATATGGAAATAGTTACCAGGAAGCCTTAGATAACTTAGAAAAAGTCCTTATCAAATGCAAAGAAATGAACCTGTCCTTAAGTCATGAAAAATGTAAAATGTTGTTGATTGAAGGAGTGGTTCTAGGACATCACATTTCATCTGAAGGGATTAAAGTCGATCCTGCTAAAATTGAGGTCATCGTCAGACTTCCACCCTCCAAGACTCAAAAAGAGGTGAGAATCTTTCTTGTACATGTCAGATACTACCGGCGGTTTATTGAAAATTTCACAAAGATTGTTGCACCCATGTTTGGATTATTAATTAAAGATGTTGACTTTCTTTGGACTGAGCAGTGTCAAACCTCCTTTGAAACTCTGAAAGCTAAGTTGTCTGTGTCACCAGTTCTTAGGGGGCCCAATTCGGCTCTCCCATTTCACATATCCACTGATGCCTCCAACACTGCAATAGGAGGAGTTTTAGGGAAGAAAGAAGACCAGCAGTCCTATGCCATTTATTTTGTGAGAAAGAACTTGTCCCCTGCCGAGTTAAACTATACAATTACCGAAAATGGATTATTGGCGGTAGTTCATGCTATTAATCATTTTTCCACTATATCATACGTTACAAAGTATTTGTACATACAGATCACTCCTCCATTAGATTTCTAATGAATAAACCCATAACTAATGGTCGAGTGACTAGGTGGCTCTTGTTATTGCAAGAGTTTAATATCATCGTTCTTGACCGACCTGGAAAGGAGAATTTGGTAGTTGATTTTATTTCACGCATAAAAAATGAGGAAGATGATATTCTCGTTGATGATAGTTTCTCGGACGAGAACCTTTTTTCCCTTTCTGTAAATACCCCATGGTTTGCAGATATGGAAAACTATTTGGCTACTAGGAAGTTACCATCTCATTTTCCACCTCATGAAAAGCGTAGAATTATTACGCAAAGTGCCAATTACTCTTGGGTTTTCCATGACCTTTTTCGTACTGGTCCAAACTTGATTATTCGTAGATGTGTCTGAGTAGATGAGATACCAGAAATCCTATGAAGTTGTCATGATGGACCATGTGGTGGCCATTTTTCTGACAAACGTACAACATATAAGGTGTTACATTCAGGTTACTATTGGCCTAGCATTTTTAAGGATGCTACCAAGTATGTGAGGAGTTGTGATAGTTTTCAAAGGATAGGAAGACCCACGTCAGCTGACGAAATGCCCTTACGTGCCCAAGTTATGATAGAACCTTTCGAGAATGGGCCCTTGACTTTGTAGGACCAATTTCACCCATGTCTCGTAAGAAAAAATATATTTTGGTTTGTACAGATTATGTCCCCAAGTGGGTAGAGGCAAAAGCCCTATTCAGGGCTACAGAAAAATCCATTGTCGAATTCATTTATGAAGACATATTTACCTGCTTTGGTGTGCCTAGTGAAATTGTTACAGACCAAGGCACTCAATTCACTTCCAAGCTTATGAGAGAACTAACCGAGAAATATGGGATCAAACACTGCAAGTTTTCTCCATACCACCCACAAGATAATGGTCAGGTAGAGTCCACAAACAAAGTTCAGAAGCTATATTAACCAAGACTGTTCAATTGCATCATCGGGATTGGGATGATAGGCTTCCATAGGCTTTGTGGGCATATTGGACCACCTAGAGAAACATCATTGGGCATACCCCTTATGAGCTAGTGTATGGGAAACAAGTACTTCTACCAATAGAATTCCAAGTAAGGACCTTATGTATTGTTGTAGAATTGGGATTAAACTTAGATGAGGCTCAGAAACAATGAGCCCTACAATTAAACGAGTTGGATGAGATCAGGCAAGATGCTATCCAACGAACAATATTAGTCCAAAACCAAAGGAGCAAGTGGAATGACAAGTTTATTAAGAACAAACACTTCCAACCTGATGATTGGGATTTGTTGTTTGAATCTCGATTTCCAACCTTTAAACTCAAACTTACCACTCGGTGGTTGGGTCCTTACGAGGTAGTCACCATGTATAAAAATGGGGCTATGAAAATTAAAACAAATGAGGATGGACAAGTCTCCTTCGTAGTAAATGGACACCGACTCAAACTTTATCACAGACCCACTTCCAAAGAATATTTTCTACAGGTCATGTCAACTGACAAGGCATTGACCTTAGTAGATGGGGAATTCCCCCTTGTTCTTGAATGTTTTTCTGAAATTTTTGATAGTACATATGTAAATAATTTTGAAGTATGTTGATAGACAATTCTAGAGATTTATGTAGGTATTTATTTCACCAGGAGTAGACAGTTTCAAGGAGATATAAAGGAAGGATTTTTCTTTAAAATATTGCTATATTTGAACCTTGTTGTCTGCTAAGCATCAATTGAATAATGATTTGTTGTAATTAGCCACATTTTTGCAAATATTTCCATCTTCTTTTTCTCAAGTCATCTTTAATAGAAGCTACTCTTAAACCTTCACCACTAGATATAAGGAAGTGATACCTTAACCATCAAAATTAGAGGTTACTCGTACAATTTTCCCAAGAACCCTAAGTAAGTGAGTAAAGTATCTTTATTAGAGAGTAACAAGAAGGTATAATTAGTGGTTATCCATGGAAACATCACAATAACTTAAAAAAGAAGAAAGTGAGTTGAGCCTAAAGATACCTTTATGTTCTTTCCCATGGTACCATCCACTACACACTAAAAATGCTTGATTATATCATATCTTTAGATAGGCCACGTCCACTTAAGTACCCCTTACATCAGGACAATCTATAAGGAATATATAAAGGAAATTAATCCTCTAACATAAATAGTATCCCAATCTTAAAAAAATAAAAAAAATTCAGAGTTGTGCCCTCATCTTTTTGCACAAAGCAATCTTATATTACAATCTTAAAAGATAGAGGGCTAGTATCTAAGGGTGTAAGAGGATAACCCATTGAGATATTGAACATGTTTGTTGGCAGCAGGTATTGCCCTATGGTATGACTAGGTAAACATGTCGGAGTATTGAACAGGCTTGCTGGCAGCGGGGCATTCTACCTAGCAAGGATGATAATCTGACAAAAAATAAGAAATTCCTAAATCTTAAACTTGCCCTAATGTACAGCATTACTTGTAGACAAAGATGACACGAAGTATGTATGGTTAAGCTAAGGTTAATGAACTCCATAAATCTTCCATTGGGAACTAACTTTGATACTATCTTGAAACTCTCTCGCCTACCTCTTCTTAACTATATGTAGGATATTCTATCCTATAGGTGGGGCCATATTCTAAAAGTCTCGTCAGACCGATATGTGAAATTTATCTCTACACTTAGCAAGTTGTAAATCTTCGGCTATTGGGAGAATTGACTAGTTTCCTATATTTTGTATTGTGAGGTGTCACAATACTTAGGAGTGGGGGAGGGGTTTCATGAGCTGACAAATGATAACACTACCTATCTATAATCCATGAGAAGAATAAGTAGAATCTTTGTAAAAAATTATGTATATTGTTTTCATGATATGTCCTATTATATCAGTAGTTATTTTTTATTGAAATGCTCACTGTGGTATAAACCTATTGTATATTTCTTCGACGGACCACTTAACTAGTTTTTCTCTACAGATTGTTCATTACATACTATGATTACATGACTTATAATATGCGAGATAGAGGAACAGATTGTTATGATGTGTGAGCACGATGGAAAAACAAGTAATAATGAAACACTCTCATCATGTCTCTGCTCCTATTCACTATGACCGACAAAAGTGTTTAAGACTTAATGCTATGGATAAAACATCCATTACAAGATGAAAAAATTTCATTTCGCACAGGAGTCCCATATGGAGTGCCATATGGAGTGTCGTATGGAGTGCCATTTGAAATACCATATGGGGTTCCATATGGATGACTAGATGACGTGCCATATGAAGGATCGTATGAGGTGCACACACAAAGTAAATGACCACGATTTCAAGTAACCAGGAATCCTTTGAATTAATTTGGTTGTTCAGTTGTATGATGAGATAGTTAAATGGAATTTGATAGTTAAATGATATAATCCTTAAACACATTTTTATGATCAAATGTCCAAGTCAAAGACTTGGACATTGATCTAACTCCTTCATCATTACGATTGCCTCCAAAGGATACTCTTCGAATTCGAAATCAGCGCAGTCATACTCACACATGGCAACTCATGTGTGATGAATTCATCAACAAATTCAATCGTTTCCACCTTGGGCACATTCAAAATTGGAGGGTTAGCTTAAATTTTTATCTTATTCATGCATTGTGCTCATCCTCTGCCCAATTGTGTTCGTCCTCTACCCAAATTTGCACCTCTAGCCAATTCTTCTCCTCTGCTCATCCTCCACATTGTCACCATACCCAGACGATATGAGTCATCCTCCTATGTCGACCTATTTTCTATCCTCGAGTTCGCACAGTGTAGAGAGGTCCTTCTTCGCGCAGGGTGGGGACCGTTCTTGGCCCATCTACAGGACCACAATGATGACGTTTCTCTACAATCTACCCTCGGATTCGATGGAAGGATGGTGTGCTTGGGGTCTCTGTACTTCTTGGTCTCTAAATATTCAATTGCCTCAGCCACAAAGCTTCCAAGAGTTGGAGATCATTGGTTCAAACACCACCAATTGCCACAGTCAAGCTACAACAGGGTTTTCAAGCCTAAGTTTCAGAATGTCTGGAGCCAAGGGATACTCCAAGGGGTGGATTAAAGATGAGATAATTAACCCTCTTATTGTCATCACCAGAATTATCACTTGTGAAGGTAGATACTCTGTTTTTAAAGCTTGTCATTTTCGACTGTTAGCTCATTTCCAGTTTAACAAGCCGTTGAATTTTCCTTTTTACTTCTTGAAAAGTCTTGATAATATGTCTTGCCAAGTATGAAAGAATGTGGACAATCCTCATAACAGCCTATTCCACCACGGCCTCATCAAATTACTTGTTATAGTCGAGTTGGAAAAACAGGGGAAGACATGGGATGAGTTCATTTATCAATTTTCAAACCCCCATCTCACAATCAAGACCAGCAAGAAAACACTTGATCTAGGGACTGTTACTCCATCCAAACCCCATTCTCTAAAGACTCCAAACCCTCCTACTCAAGTTATCCCTCTACCAGAACAAAAGACTAAGAAACTTGTTGATACCCCTGCAACCTCATCGGGAAAGAAGACTAAAAATGCTATTGATAACTCTCCAATGCCCTCAACATCTATTGATCCTGCACCCAAAAAGTTACAAGAGGAAATTCAACAAGATTTCCCTATAGTCCCTACAAATAGGAGAGGATCCAATCAATTCAAAGGAGGATCTTTTCGAAAAAGTACCTGGATTACAAGTGGGAAGCCTAATGTAAAACACCCAAGCACTCCATATCTTATCTAAGTATCTTTCGATCTTGAAATCCCCCATAAAATACTTAGGGAAGTTTCTGCAGAAGAATTGGAGCCTGATAGAGAAGCAAAATATGAACCCATTCCCCCTCATAAACCCTTTGTTACTCCTACCTCACAGATACCTACACTAGATCCCAAAACTGATAGACTCTCTACATCCTTCAATGGATCCAATCCCTCTTCTGAGATATCTGATCATACTCCAGCCATTAAAAAATTACAATAGGAAAATGTTCAGTTGTTGCAACAATTGGAAGAGAGGAAGACTGTTGATAGGCATCTCCACCACGATAATGCAGTTTTACAAGAAAAGTTGAATTCCCTCCAAAGATTGGTTGATCAAATGACCAATGACATTCGTAGCCACCATGCATAATTGAAACACCGCAAGAGGGCCAAGACAAAGTCTTCAAGGCAAGAAGCTTCTAAAGCTAATCCATCCCCTTCTCAGCAAGTCTAGTCATATTGGGAAATTCATTTTTGTTTGTAGTGGGACCTTCAAATACTTAGGTGTGGGGGTAATGTTGGGCTCGTGATTTGGTTGTTTTATGATGATGATTGAATCCTTTTTGTACTGGTATTATATGTATTAATAACCATTTTGAAAATGTTTTCAAAGGATTTTGTATCAATTCATCGTGGATCTACAACAGGTATGTGCAATTGATGTTTTGCAATGTTTTTGAGTTAAATTCGATTTGATTTAATGTTTAAAATAATCTAATGCAAGATTTGTGTGTCACGGGATGAATTCGCAATGCAATTTTTCATCTGGTAGCTCATTCAGCACTCCATCCAACACTCGATCCAGTACTTCATCCGACACTGCATCGAGCACTTGGAGCGTAGGCAAGTTGGCGGTTGTTATAATGGTGGCCTGTGTTGAGAGAATCGATGACCTGGTTTTTGTTCCCCCTTGTGGCCTCCAATTACTAAGCTCTTGACATCTCGAATTAAGCAGTTATGCTAATCGTTGAGTGGCTCATTCAGTTTCTAGAAGCTAAAGGTTGTTAGCACGCATTTAATGGAATTTACCATTTTTAGAGGAGGTCAACCCTTCCAGTGGTCGACCTCTCGAATTGTAATCATTATAAATACCACCAGTAGTGGCCAGACTAGATGTTAAGAATTGTTAGAATCCATTTCACTGTATAACTCAAACATTTCTGCAAACTTGTGTTAAGACTGCGTTTTTTAATTTAATGCAAGAACCGTGTTGATTAAGCTTGTGATTTGTTGTTGAGGAATAGCCACGACCTGTTGGGGGGGCCACCAGTGGTATGGGTGAATACCTAGCTAGATAGATTGCATCTTTTAGTTGTGTAGTTATCATTTACTTCATTTCCTGTTACATGTGTTTTGTCATTCTAAATGTTGTGTATTTTGTTGTTCATCATTTAATTGTTTAATTTCCCTTTTACAGGTTGCTTGTAGGAGATAGTTGTTATTATGTTGTGTAATTTTAGTGAATGGATTTCAAGCTACTAACATATATGGTTAAAATGTTAAAATGAATTTATGCAAGTTAAAACAGATTAGTTAGAACAAAGTATTAGTTAACACAGAGTACAGAGTTTCTTTTACAAAGTTTCGATGGATTAATAAATGAAAGTTTTGTTAATTGATTTAATTCTCAGTTTTAGTTCTGATTTCCTGAATCTATTTTTCTTATCAATCTTGTTGTAGTATGCTAAGATAGAAGTAGAATTTGGATTATGTTTTTATAAGCATTTTAATTTGCAATCTGAATTTTTAATAATAGGATTAGCTTAGTTTAATTTATGAAGTTCTAGTTTTAGATTTGAATTGCAATTTTAATTAGAGGTTTGAGTTTGAATTAAGCTTTTAGTTATGAGTTGATAATCTTGCAAATTTATTTGAGTTAGTATAAGAGTGCATTTAAAATTAATATAAGAGTGCTTTCTTATCATCAATGATTGATGCATGAATTGAGAGATCACATTGATTTTCAGGATAGTTGATATTTCTTCTATGATGGCTAAGCTCTCGTTAGATTGCTTGATTCATACTTTTGATTTCTCCATAGAAGTTAATATTGAATTTATTCCCATGAGCTATCACTAATCGTTAGATGCCATCGTGATGTCATTAGGCACCGAAGACATAATCATCATCTTTGAAGTTTCTTGTTATTGTAGATTAAGAATAGTTTTTTATTAATCTATGAATATTGTCATGATGCTTTTGATTAAGTAGGTTAATATTTCCCTTTGCATATTAGAAGTAATTATGAAGAGTTTACTTGCTGAATAGTTTTGATTAGTTTACTTGCTAAATAGTTTTGATTAGTTTACTTGCTGAATAGTTTTGATTAGTTTACCTGTTGAATACGTTTTAGTAGGTTATTTGTTTGACTGCTTACTTGCTTACTTGTTGATACTCATTAGATTGAATGGATTGAATAGATTAACTTGTTGTTTCTCATTGGATTAAATAAGTTAAATTGTTCAAAGTAGGGTTTTGATTTTCTTCTTTAGGAACTATCCATCGATCCATTGTTTAAAAGTTGCTTAGGGTAAATAGTTCAAGTTCTTTAATAGGGTTTGCTCATTGATAGTATTTGCTTAAGTAGATTAACCCTTAGATAGACCATATCCTTAGTTAGATCATACTTCCTCTAGATTTTCTTCCTTGGCACATATAGTGCTACAACTCTAAGTTTACTTACCCTGGGTTGAAAATTTAATTGAGGGATTTAGTGCATATAGAACACCCATCGCGGAGTATCCCACATTTGAAGAACTTTGGACTTGTTGTGCACAACAATAATCAAGGATTAGTGCAAAAGATAAATACCCAAAGAAATATGATGATCAAACATACACAACAAAGTTCAAGAAATTCAAGAATAAGAAGAAGTTTGGTTCAAGGAAGAAACCAAATCAAGAAAAATATATGTCAAAAATACAATGATTCAATTGTCTAAAATATGGTCACTACAGGAACCATTGTCATGAGTTAAATAAAAGGAAGGAAACACACGAAGCAACAGTTTCCAAAGAAAAGGAAGCCTCAAAGAATGTTAAGCAATATTAAGTATACTTCTTCTTCTAGTCAATGTAACAATATTCATCTATAACATAGTTCTTGTACATACCATGTTTACATAGTTCTTGTACATATCATGTGTATCTATTTCTTAGAAGATAAGATGGTAAGTGAAATAATACCTATGGAAGAGTAATAAGATAAGGATTGTTATTGCGATGACTACATGTCAAGTAATGTACATGAAAAAGATGAAGTACGTTGACAATCTTTGGTTACAAATTCCTGAGGAATCTATTATATAAGTAACAAATTCCAGATAGGCCAAAATCATAATCAAACTTGAAGAGACCCAGAAGGATTTAGACCAGAAAGAAGCCAGTAATCAAGAGGAGAACTAGAATAATACTTGTGACACTTTGCAGAAAGAAATAAGGATGCAGACGGAAGCATGGACTCTCTTAGATGGAGGAAGTTGATTGCAGAATTCCAAAAGAAGAGCATGAATTTATGCATGAATCCAGGATTAGGAGGGAGATAATCCTAAATGATATGATCCATTGAAGAATCTATGAAGATTATAAAGTATCTATCCATGTTCCCCATTGAAAGTAGCAACCATGATAAGAAAAAAGTGTTCAGTTTGACTTTAGAAGAAATATTCTTTGAAAAGAAGCCTTGAGTATCCTTGGTTGTCCATCTACATCTATGTTCCTATGATGAAAGGAAGAAGTTGGAATCTTCAGTAAGGAAGGGCGTGGAATCTATAGAAGACTCCATGGACCCCAAATTTAAAGAGGAACATGAGGAAGAACAAGAATATTCCAAGAAAGAAAGAAAATCCAGAACAACCAGTTATTATACCAAGAATCATAAGACTATCATCTGCATGGTCTGAACTCACTAGAAGAAGTCAAGCAGAAGGAATGGAAGTTGTGATGAAGAACATTGTATGTAAGAAACTGGGAAAAATACTTATGAATGGAAGCATTGTGAGATTCAGAACTAGAGGTTCTTCCAAAAGGAGGGAGAAGACTATGACGATAGCTTGTTCCAGTAAACCAGATATACCTCTATTTGAGATATTATATCTCTTGTAGTATCCATGGATTGAAGTTTACATCAGTTGGATGTAAAAGACTATTCTTCCCAGTAGAGCAATTGAGGAAGAAGCTTATGTAGAGAAATCTCAAGGTTTTTAGGTATACCAGAAAGAGACCCATGTATGCATATGGAATAAGACCTTGTATGGATTCAAGTAACTTGATGCAGAGAATCTCATGTATAGAAGAACCATGGAAAAAACTTCCTATGATAGATAAAGTGTATCAGAATGGTTCCTCAGTAGTCTGGGATGATAGATTGAAAATCCATGGAAAACTCCCATGATGACATATCTAAAGAAATTGAGAGACTTTAATCCAGTAGACCCATCCTTGTATCAACAATTGAATGGATCATTATAGTGTTTGGAGAATACTCAATCGAATATTTGCTTTACTATGAAAATAGTTCTAGGTGGAACCTAGCCATGACAATTGAAAAATTGCAAAGCATGCCTTGAAATATTTTTGTGGGACGTTTGAGTTATGATATACAGTTGCATGGATTTATTTATTCAGATTGAGTAGGGAGTGCATATGACAGAAGAAGTGCTACTTGAATATGTTTCAATTTGAGCTTTTCCACGATGTCATGGGCTAGCAGGAAACAGAAGTTTGATGCACTCAGCATTGTAGAAGCAGAGTATATTGCAGTTAGTGATGCTTGTACGAAAGCAGTGTGGCTTCGTAAGTTGGTTTTTGGATTGTCTGATTAGGTGTTGAATTCGACCGTGATATATTGCGATGATCAGAGATGTGTGAATCTTACAGAGAACCTGGTATTCCATGACAGGTTGAAGCACAATGAGATCGAGTATTATTTTCTCCATGATAAAGTCCATAGGGGAGAAGCAGTTCTCTAGTATATCTCCACAGATGAGAAGATAGCAGATATTTTGGTAAGGCCTCTGTCCAAGATAAAAAGTTTACATACTTAAGGGACAAGCTGGGGCTCGTGGAGACAAATTCCTTATTGAAAAAGGAAGTGATTACTCCTAGGTTGGGAGAGAGTACTTATATGTTATTGATTTATGGACAGTCATTTTCTAGTTCGGAAAATGGTCCAAGTTGGGAAGTTCCTTTCCAATCCGAAAAGTGGTTCGAGATTTCTAACAGACAGTCATTTTCTAGTTCGAAAAATGGTCCAGATCAAACAGTCATTTTCCAGTTTGAAAAATGGTCCAGATCAAACAGTCATTTTCGTAATGAAAATGGTCTGATAGATTGTTGATGTACCATAGACATCGATTCCCCTTGTGTCTAGTGTGGGGTAATGGTCTAGGACAGTCATTCTTCTTGGAAGTCACTCTAAGTAGTGGTCAAGTAGAATGGTCTGCCTCGTCAGGAAGTCATTCTTTTGAAGTTCAAAGCTGTGAATAGCTTCAAAGAATGGTATGTTTTGGAGGTTGGTGCAAGACGATCATTTCCATATGAAATGGTCCAGATGGTCATTCCCTAGGGAAAACTCATTCTCTCTAGGTTTCACTGTGATTAGTGCTGGAGGAATGGCCTAGTTAGGTGAATGGTCCAGGTTCAGCAATCAGGGACAGGCATTCCCTAGCGGAGACTCATTCTCTCCAGGTTTCACTATGATTAGTGCTAGAGGAATGGCCTAGTTAGGTGAATGGTCCAGGCTCATAAATCAAGGACAGTTATTCTTTTATTCTTGGGAAGAATAGTCCAGATATCCCATGGATGATGTTTTACTTTCTGAGGGAAGATGCTCTTCCAGATCTCACAGATGTGAGTGGAAGAATGGCCCAGATGACTCAATTTGTATCATGATATTGTTATGCAGGTTGATATCAGATGATATGATTGTTGTAGAGATTGTATGTCTTTGGACGGTAGTTGTGTGCTATTGTGGTGGATGTGATCCACTGGTAGTGATCATATGTCATTGGTTAGTAGCAGTGTGCTACTCAAAGTGGTTGTGTACCACTAGATAGTAGTTATATACTACTATGAATAGACATGGTTGTGTTCTATTGGATGGCATTGTTTTTATTTCCATGGAGACTATCTAGTTGGATAGTGATGATGGTGCTCATGATTTGATCATGAGATAGTCTATGTGGCTATGATGATGTTACCGGTTGAATGGTCTATTTGTGGTCAATACCATTGTATTTATAACCTCCCTAGCTAGGAGGGAGTGTTGATATTATGGTAGTTGTAGGAGGTATTAACCTCCACATGTAACCTTTGACAAGACTAGAATATTCTGGGAAGGAAGAGAAACCCTAAAACATTGGACAATAACCCGAGGACACAAGTTGTCTCAAGAGAATATTTAATATTGAGTTATAAGCCTCCAGAAAGAGAAGTCGGCCCAGTCAAGTGAGATAGAGCAGTATAAATAGAGGGCGCTAGAGCTCATTTTTCACTCTTATTCTCATAACTACATAAGACTAATGGTGCGCAAGTTTGGAGAGGGAGTGCAGTTGCAGCTGCTACAACTGGTATTTTGGCTTTTGGTTGGAGTTTCTCTTGGTTATGGTTTGGACTTTCTGTTTGGTCTTTGGTTATTCTTGCTTGGTGTGTTATCCTTGGAGAAAGGTGTGCTACCTTGGTTCGATATTGGATTGCTTCCAGAATTATTATGTATGTCAAGGTTAAGGTGCTCGAGGGTGGCCTTTGTGCCTATTGTTGGGTGACAATATTGATATATTGTCTGTGGTGAAACGAGCACACATATTTTTCTAATAGACACAATGGATGATGCAGGACATCAGGTAATCTAATTTTGACTTAACTTAGGAAAAATTGATGTGATGCAATTTTGTGATACGTCCATCTTTTTTCACAATATTATTGAAATTTATAGTGTATTATCCAATCTTGTCATAAATTAATGCATGTTTTTTATGATTTTAGATGGAGATTGGAGCAAATGTAGAGCCTAAGCATTCAACTAGGAAAAGAAAAAAGATATGTACGTGGACGTGGACCTAAAACTGTTAAATCACATAGAGGACAGTGGGTGGAAGACGATATGACAATGGATCTTCCAGACACAACAAATGAATGCACTAAACAAGAGGTTGGTCTGGACTATAGTACATGGGATGAATACTTTGAGAAAATTGTTGTTTGTGGATGTTTTGTATGTAGTGGAAAGAAACAATTCAAATGAGCGATTATACAAATACATTACATAGATGATGAGCTTAAAGTGGGTAGTATGCCTCCTACAATCGATTCAAATCCAATAGGAATTGTGGTAAGGAATTTTCCAATTTGATATAATTAATATGTATACTTCTTTTAAACATTGTTTTATATTATTTAAATAATTAATTTGTTTCTTAATGAATACTTGCAAGATAAAGTTCTTGGTTTAAAGTTTCATGGAGCACCGACTTCTATCCTAGATAGAGATGATCATTTATTAGATGATACATATAACAAAAATATGTGCACATATACCAACTCTAAAGATTAGGATTTGATGAAAATAAGTAACAGAACAAGAACCGCTTTAAAGATGCATAATTTGATTAAAGACAAGGGGAAGGTGGACTACATACCATATGAGAATGAATGTGATGGAGATGATGAATTGCCCTTGAGTTTGAGATCAATTTACAAAGAGACATTTGATCATCGACTATATTTCACTTGGACGAGTGACCAACAACTACCTAGAGTGTATGAGTTGTTTCAATTTTGGGGATACAGCTACATTTTACGACCCTCCAATATTCATGGAGAAAATATAGGAATATTTATTGTCCAAAATGTCCATGTGGGATATAAACATAGAAAAAATTAACAACAAACCACTAGGAGATTAATGTCATATAATGGTCTGTCATATTATAGTGGTGAATGGAGAAGGCTAGCAGAATATAAGCCTAGCATGTTAGCATATGGTCTAAATTTGAATATGTATACACATCGTCTCCAATTGGAAAGTGGAAAAGAAATGAATAGAGGTCATCTTATGTATATAGATGGATGTAAATACACACACAAAAATATTGCAGTTTTTATAAATAGTAGTAAGGGAAGGGACCCTAATGTAAGACCGAATTCTCAATTTGTTGAAGTTATAAATGATAAAGATGGAGATATGGAAAGAGAGGTTGATAGATTGATAATGATTGAAGCTATTATGAACCTTACCATTGGGGATGAGTTATTGATTAATTACCCCTTCTTAAAATGCACTCATGCATGAAAGAAAAGGGAAGAACAAGGTCTCCCTAAGGATGTTTGTAAGGGTAGAAAACCAAAGAATAATCAATGAGTGTGGATTGACATTTTATAAACTATGTTGTCAAAATTGTGTTTTATTTGTAATTATTGTATAAAATAAGTAGTTTATAAAATAATGTTTCATTATTCAATTGATGTATATATGTTCATACATTCTATATTCTTATTGGTTCAGACATATTTGATTATATTTTTTTGAAATTGATACAATTATGATTTATCCAATTGTTGCCAAACATTAAATAATGCTTGTGTCTGTTGATAGGTAGAAGTTATTGATTATACACCTATTAATACCCAAGATCAAACTGGGTTATTAAGATTTGGACGGGATGATCCAAACCATCCTTTAAACCTGTTATCCCCATTTTATGTATAACAAAGGATATTATGTCTCAAGGCCCTCAGATTGCAGATATGGAGTGTCGAGAGACCATGTGACTAACAGTATTATTTTGCATAGATGGAGACCCTTCTCACCACCACAGAGGTCATATATTTTCAGATGGCATCCACCACACCAGTTGGCTTCCGGAAGGTAGTGGGCCTTGCTCCATGAGGTACAAGTTAGTATTATGGTGAGCATCATTTCAATATTTGAGGCATTTAAGTATGTTGTATCTTAGATTGCTTCTGATTTCATGATATATGCTTGGACATTATGCATTTTTCCCTACTTCACCTTGGTGGTTGAAATTGTGCCCTAGTAAGTGGTCTTCCTTGGGGATGGGTTTTCTACTAGGAACTCCCTTGAAGAGCCATTGTATTGTTCTCGGCCATACTTACCACTTTCCATCACTAGTTCCCCCCATTTCCTTATCTCTTGGGATTTTTAGGGTGTATTGACGCAAGAAGGGGTTTCCCTCATTCTATGGGAATATGGGGCTGAGGGCCCAGAGGGATTGATGTTGGGTAAAATATAAAATCCTATGTATGAACCTTCTATATGCTTCACCTAGGGATCACCCAAGAAAACAATGAAACACTTATCTTTGAGAAAAGGGGGACCCACAAAAAATATATGATTAAGAATGCTTAAAAGGTTAGTTGGAGGATAGGAGGTCTCATCACAAACTATCCTATCATGTCCATGAATATCTAGTGGTATGACATTACCATCATATGGTCACCAAGCCAGGGTAATGGCTCTCAATTGCATGGATGAGAGAAAAGGGTTTGATCATGAGCTAGCCTTCTCATTTACACTAGGTATTTGTTGGTGACATTGTCATTATCTGAACACCAATGCAAGGCAGTGGCCTTCAACTTCTCCTTAAATTTATGAAAGAAACAAAGAACGGAAAAATAATGGTCTTTGAAAAAGTGCACTGCAAACAAAGGTACCACACACCCTCTACAATGGAACCCATGAATGAGACACTACTACCCCTTGTATATCATGAGCCCTATGCCTATTGAGTCTTAACCCTAACCACTTCACCCACTTTACATGGATCAGAGAGGGATCTCTTGGAAACTCTCCCTGACCTAGGGAAATATCTACCCAATAGCACACCTCATCGACCCTCCCATATTCAATATTGACTAGTCGCATAATGTCTTTGAGCACTTAATTGTTTGACATAGTAATCTTTGATGCACATGCTTGGGTGTCTCATTTATTGAATGGATTCACTTATCATGGTGTTATGACTTGAGATCATTGGAGGGTGTGCTTATATGTCTTTGCAGGACCTAGTTGGTGGACGGTTTTAGAAGAACAAGCCTAGCTTGGGCTTCCATGGGGCTTGAAGCCCATAGGTAGATGCCAAGGGCCTAGATGCCAGATGAGAGAGATCAAACTTTGAAGGCATAGAATATGACTTGGACGACATAACCTATCCCCCACATGCCAAATTTTTTTCCTAGGAGAGGTAAAACGTCACCTTAGAGGCATGGCGTCACCTAGTGGGGTTAGGGTTTGGTGGTGACGTGACATGCATTGCACAAGGATGTTTTGAGGGGATTGAGGATTTTACCATGAAGGAATCTATTTGGATGCTTGACATGTGGCTTTGGGAAGCCTTTCTACACTCCTCCATCACCAACGACCTTCTCCTAGTGCCATAACATCCCCTAAAGGGGTGATGTCCTTATAAATAGGGTTTTCTTTGTGCAAAAGTGAATTAAAGTGAATTGTTTAATATTACTTTGTAAAAGGGGTAAGATTAGGCTTTTTGACCCCTAGTATTGTGGTTTACACTTAATTATGTGGGAAAACTATGTTAGTGACATTTTGTATAAATAGAGATCATAAGATCTCATTTCAAATATAACTCTCCCTCTTGTGAGAGGCTCTTGGACTGAAATTTCTGCTCTCTTTGGATATTTCTCTCTCTTGTGATTTTGTTTATGGTTATGTCTTGGATTATTGGTTGATGGAAGTGATTCTCTAGCCTTGGAAGGCTTTTCTCTATCTTTTATGGTGGTTTGTCTTAGCTTTTTCCTTGAATTGGTAAGGTTTCAACATTGTTGCTATCATTTATTTTTCAAGTCAAGGTTATTTGCTAGATCTAGGTGGGAAGTATAAGGGCATACACCCCCACCTTAGTCTCCATCACATTATGATTACATGTTATTAGTTTGACAAGGGTTTGCTAAGAGAAGTATAAGGGCATACACTCTCTTAGCCTAAACCCTAGCTAGAGATACTTGCCTTGGGGAGTAAGAGGATTTACAGCCCCAAGGAGGTAGTACCTATAGCTATTTTTTCTTGACTCCATTAACCCATTTTTAAAGGCACTAGTCATTTACTTATTGCATTGGAGAAATAAATCGTTTCCTTGGTAAACGTGAAATTTTCAAGTTTTAAAGTTGTCTCTTTGGGATAGTGATCTTGATGCCTTGGGGATTCTTCCTCCCGTAGGGCATCCTATTTCTCCCACAAATTATTATTTTTGTACTAACTTGTTTCCTACAGCCATTTGGATGCATAAAACCCTAACCCTAACCACTAATATCTCACAAACTAACCCTAGAAACACTCCCTAACTTCATTCACCTAACCTACCAATTAGGGCGCATCTTTTGGGCTAATCATCTCTAACTTTTAGTGGTTGATTTCTTTGATATTATCCATCGTTTCCTACAGCCATTAGGGCTACATACTACTTCATAAATTCACTTTATAAAATCCTTCTTAATTCAGTCTCAAAGTGCTTTAATTGATTCATAATTAATTGCTAGTTTCATTGATGACAGTGTTAATTAGTCCTGTGCTTTTCACGCTGATTTAGATATATTTCTCTATTGATATACATTATTGATAACAATTTTACTTAGGGATGGCAATATTAACTTGCTTGTCCAATTGATTATATTGCAACATATGCTTGTTTCTCTTGTGTCCCAGTCGGGTATAATCATTAGACAAAGCACTATACTTTTGGGGCAGCTTTTCTTAGTCTACAAGTCACCTTCCTTACCCTCCTCTTCCACTTAGTTTTCTAACCTCTAGGGAAATTTCCATCTCCCTTCCCCTTCTCTTACCTTTTCCCATAGGGTCTCTGAGATCACCTCCCAGGAGTGACCTTAGTCACCCCCAAGTGTGGGACCTACATCGAGGTGACATTGGGTGTAGTGTCCCATAGTTATCGCACTTGCTTTTGTGGTTGGGTTGGGATTTTCCCAACCTACAACTTGTGCAATAAAAAAACCATACCAGGGAGAAAAGAGCAACATTGAAGAGAATACAACCAGTTGATAAATTTGAAGAGTTAAAGAGATTAGCATACATTGATGAAATGCCACATATATTTAATGATGATGATGATAGTGAAAATGCAGTGCATGAAGAAGGATTGAATGAAATGCTTACAAGTTTCTTTGGGGATGGAAACAATGATGACAATAATGATCATATGGTTAATAGTAACGATGATAGCAGGGGTAATTACCACCAACGTAATCATGATGATCACAACCTGAAAGACTCAATCAAGCAAGTTGAGAAGACACCCATGTTCAGATCGGGTGCAAGTAGAACCTCAAAACTTGCATGCACATTGATATTATTAGAAATCAAGTCACTATTTGGTTGGTCAGAAAAAGGATTCACTACCCTACTGAAGTGAGTTGAAATGTATTTCTTACTTTGCATTGTCAATTGGTGTACATAATCTGTAAACATTCATCAACTTTGTTTATATTTCTTTAAGGGGATGTTGTAAACCATATATTGTATATAAGTAGTCCTAGTATAGATTTACATATCAAACATGTTCATCATAAGTCAAACATTCAATTGATTTAATCTTTGGAAATCTTACAAGGCAGTAAAAACTAAAATATTCCCTGAAGAGAATGTGTTTTCGTCAACTTGTAGAGAAGCACGTCAGTTATTAGCTGAGTTGGGGATTGAATATAAGCAAATTCATTCATGTAAAAATTATTTCATTTTATAAAGAGATGAATATCAAAACAAGGTAGAATGCCATGTATACAAAGAGAAGAGATATCGTACAGATGTACAAGGTCCTATAGTTCCAAAGAAGGTTTTATGTCACATGCCAATTATACCTAGACTTTGACAAATGTTTCGTTGCAAGTCACTTGCAAAATTGATGGACCGGTATGAAAAGAACAGGAGTAAAGATGGATTCATGTGATTTTTGACCAAATACAAAGCAATGAAGCACATAGAGGAAAAATGGCCAAGTAAATTCAAATATTAACCACGTAGTATTAGGTTTGGTCTTGCAATTGGTGGAGTGTGCTCATTCTCTTTCCTAATATTAAATTATAGTGTTTGGCCAGTCGTATTGATAGTATACAATATTCCCCCATGGATGAGTGTTATAAAGGAGCACCTTATGTTGACTCTCATTGTTCCAAGAAAACTTGAAGTTAAAAATATGGATGTTTATATTGCGCCTTTTATCGATGAGATGCAACTACTATGGAAAGGCATAAGAATGTATGACATATCATGTCCTCCATAAAATAGGTCCTTCGTGTTGTATGGTGTGCTATGTTGGACTATTCATGATTTCTGAGGACTTGGTGTCTATTCTGGTAAGATAAATATTTGCATATTCACACTCATAATTTATTTTCTTCCCAACTTTTATACTTACTTTTATACTATTATTATGATGCTATTAACATCACTTATTGAATTGCAGGGCTTCAAGCAAAGGTGATATTTTCATGTCCAAGATGTGCAGATCAATTTCAAGGGCGGGATTCTAAATATCTACTTAAATTTATTTACGCAAGCAATAGGGTTTTTCTACCAACAGATCATAAGTTTAGAAATCGTCTGAAGAATCAATTTGATGGAAAAGTTGAAAATAGAGGCCCTCCCATGATTATGGGTCCATGTGATTGGCTTAAGAATTATGAAGATGTTGAATTGAAAGCTTGGGAGGATTTTTTTGACCGGGGTGATTGAATTGAAAAAATAGAACAAGTTGTAGTTAATATGTTAGAAAGAATGAAAAGGAAATCCATATTTTATGAGCTCCCTTACTGGAAGGATATATTAATTTATCACCTATTAGATCCTATGCACATCTTCAAAAATGTCCCAGATTATATATTTCGACATATATCGGGCAAATAGAAGGACACCTTGTCTTCGACGAAAGATATTGCTCTTTCACGTACCAAAATTGATAGAAGACATTTATGTCCAAACAGGGAAAATGAAACATATGCATAAGCTCCATGGATTTTGAAAAAACGAGAGCTACACCAACTAAAAAATGGCATCCATTCAATAAGGACACCTATTGGCTATGGGTCATCATTGAATAAATCTTTTACAATTGTTGGACATATCATAGGATTTAAAATGCATGATTTTCATAATTTTATGAAGGTATTATATATCATCATTTAAGTTTTACTCATAACATTGATTAAGTACTAAATATATTTTGATATTCTGTTGTGTGAGAAAAATTACTAATGACCTTTGATAATTGTGTTGGATAGCATATCATGCCATTGGCAATTAGGGGGGATTCATGTCTTACCATTGACTTAAAGAATTCCATAAGTCAATTGTCAGCATTTACAAGGTATGTGGTATGAAATGTTCATGTTTGAGAGACACAGAGATATTATATTCCATTTTAACTTTTCATTAAAGGTTCATACTAATTTACTATTCTTAGGGGGGATTCATGTCTTACCATTGACTTAAAGAATTACATAAGTCGATTGTCAGCACTTACAAGGTATGTGCTATGAAATGTTGATGTGTGAGAGACATAGATATATTATATTCCATTTTAATTTTTCATTAAAGGTTCATACTAATTTACTATTATTATATTAGGTGGGTGACCTCCAAGGAGATCCACAAATGTGAAGTACCAAAATGGAAGAAGGAAATTGCAAAAATTGTATGTGTATTTGAGAAGGACCTCCCTACAAGTTTCATGGACCTACAATTCCACTTACTTATACACCTAGTTGATGGCATTGAATTGGCGGATGTCATATCAACGAGGTGGATGTTTTTCTTTGAGAGGTATATGAAAACTCTAAAAATATATGTCCGACAAAAGGCACATCTAGAGGGTTGTATGGCTGAAGGGTATGTATTGAATGAAGCATTTTTCTTCCTATGTGAATTCCTTAGTAAGGATTTTGAAGATGGGTCTTGATTCTAAGATGAAGAACGAGCATCATATATTATTGATGGAGAAAAACCATAATATAATGGTGTTCAAGTATAAATTAGTAAGTAAATTCATGATCATTGTGGTTGTTTTCCTTGCAATCATTAATTTGCTTGGTAATTTATTTGTCAAATTAATATCATAGCATTTGGAGTTTGAAATAAACATGTTGACATGTAATAGGTGTAGACGAAAGTGCTATACTCAACAAGTTCATTCTATACCACATGGCCTTTATGAACAAATGGATTGATTTGTATGATAAAAAGAGAGAAGAAATGTTAGAAGTAAGGAGACAGTTTAATAGATCCAACCCAAGGAATACTCCACTTCCCAATGATCTGCTTAGGGAATGGGGCAAAGATTACACACTAGAATGGGTTATTGAACAAACTCAAAATCAAATAGAAGATACAGGTATATATTCAAACATAATAGAAGATGAAATCAACATGTGTAGAGGATGTGAAAGAAAGGTACAGTTGGAATTTCACAAAACGTTGTTTCCTTACAATTTTGACACTATTAACTATTTTAATATTCGTCATTATATTTGTTTTCACTAAAATAAACGGTCTTTCACAGGTAAGGAAATATCCTGCAATGTGGGCATATGGACAACATTATCGTGTAGAAAGTGTAGATGTAAAGAGATGATCCTTTGATTGTGGCATCATGGTTGATTTCAACAAATCCAATCAAGCAAGCTCAAAAGATAAGAATAGTATTGAAGGGAATCTACAATACGTTGGGAAATTCCAAAAAATTATTGAGTTGTATTGCCGCTCTTTTAAATGTTTTATTTTTAAGTGTAGATGGTATGAAGCATTTGAGAGCACACGAAGACATGATACACATAGTGTATTGTTTTCTATAGATTCCTCAAGGTTCCTACCGGAGGATAAGGAGCCTTATGTTCTACCAATTCATTGTGAGCAAGTATTTCTTTAACTCAAATAAGAAGCGATAGTGATCATTAATCTATTAATTCATAGTTTACTATTATAATATGTGTGTTTATTAATCAATAAAATTGTTATAAGATACTTCTAATATATGTATGTCGTTCATGTGCATGTATTTTTCTATGAAGATATTTTGGACCCGAAATGGATATTTTTCATACATTATGATCCAAGATTAAGGCATGTATTTCACGATGCATTAGTGGATATTGAGATAAACAATGATGGCCAACAAAATGAGAGAGAGGGATTAGAGAACATCGAAGAAATTAACAACCATCATGATGTTGAAGATGGTTATGTTTAGGCACAAGAAGACAGCAATCCAGAGTTAGATGATGTTATGGAAGACAACAATATGGATGGTATAGAAAATGATGATCCAAATACATATGGTAACAATATAGATGGTCTACAATCAAATTTCAATGTTGATGAAGATGATGCAGGTCAAGATGAGGATGATGATAATATTAAATACTTGAAAGAACATATGAACATTGACAATGATACACTAGATTACATTGTTGCAGACAATAATGTTAATGACCAAGACTTCTAAATTTTCAGAATTATTTGTAATCCATGTTTTTAAAATGTTGATTCTTATGGCCCAAACTTTGAAATGCTTCAGTATTATTTGTTTCGATACAAATTATCTATTGCAATATCCTTAAAGTGTTCAATCTTTGCTATGAATTGTTGGCAAAAAAAATTAGGATTACTTGGATAAGAGTTAGCATGGTTAGTGGTCATTTATTGGAAATTGTTAAAAAATATAATTACATATATCATATATGTAAAACAATGTAAATCTGGACCATTAGGCTAAATGTATCCAAAGTTTGTTCATTATTTATATTTTAAAACAAATTGAAATATTTCACTAAGCCTAATCCTAAGACCTTAACCTTTATACCATCTATTACGAGGAAAATCACTCTATGGCATGGGGTAAACCACAATAGACGGAATGACTACAGAAATCAAATCTAGTCAAGTATGCTATATAAACAAAGATGTTAACAAGACAAGATAAAGAGCCTACCTCATTCGGATGTTTGAAGAAGACCATCGTTGAGCACTCGACTTAAACCTATACACCTACAACTTGTCCTCAACAACCAAGATGCGCAATCATATGGTGATAATATATAAAGTTAGCACATATAATAGCATAATCCATTAATATTCATAACAAATATTCCCATGGAATAACAATTCAAGTATTTTCAAGACATTAATTAGACGAGAAAAGAGTATTTCTATTAAAATATGATCAATAGAAGTGTATGAATGACAAACTTTCGTGTCGACACGTCTCGAAACCGAGAAAATAAGTCCCTTTCATTTGGGCCTCCACCACTTCAATCCTCCACCAAAGGCAAGATCATATAAGAGAGACAATGAGGTTCTCCATCAAAGAGGGAAGAGCTTGGGGTTTGAACAATGTGTTCAGAATTAAAAGGACAAAGGGATGCAGACTCAATATGAAGTGAATGATTTCTCCAGAGTAACTTTGCTCTCAAAGTTGAATTCTTTTCCTCCTTCCACAGCTTGGATATGGCCCATTTATAGCCTTCAAATGGAACTCTAGGGTCGATTCGAAATGTTTCCAGTATATGGAAGCTCAAGGATCACGGATCTCATGACGTGACATGGAAACCCGACATGATTTTTTAATTTTGGGCACAAAACCCGATGTGCACGGGCTGTAATGGTGCAACCTATGTATACGCATGTTGTATAGCTGTTAGGGCATGTATATGTGGAAAAATATTATTTTTATCTCTGGTAAATGCAAAAAGGGACTTCAAGTCTGCATAGGGAAATGGAAAATTCCTTCTGAGCAAGTTGCATGGGGTAAGGAAAATCTTGCTATAACACCATCTAACCCCTAACCCCCTAACCCCTAACCTCTTGAAACATGGACAATATCGAAGATTATGTGGGGACATTAGACATCCTTGAGTCTTGAAACCCTCCCATACCATCAAGGCATGTGCCTAGTATAACCATGTAAAATTTTGATGCATACAGGCATAGTTTGGAGAAATTTCAATGTTGGCCTCATTCACTACTAACCATGTAGGGCTGATGGATGTCATTAATCCCTTCACCTGATATAATCCCTAACCCATTAACCATTAAACCACTTTCATGTTGAACCCTATAAAATTATTTCGGGATGTCTCAACTTAATAGAATCATGGTTTAATCATCTCGAATATTTCCACAAGATAAAGACAAATACATGGAAATTGACATCTTCATCAGGTTTCGTTGTAAAGATGGGTATGTCGAGTTTGATATTTGTTGGCATGGATGGAAACATTGGGTCATGATGAATATGATAATGATGACAATGGAAATGAAAAGCATGATGATGGCGATCATGAAGATAATGATGTCCTTGAGACTTAAAACCCTCCCATACCATCAAGGCATGCGCCTAGTCTAAACATGTAAAATTTCAACGCATACAGTGACATTTTGAAGAAATTTCAACATTGGCCCCATTCATTTCTCATTGTGTGAGGTCAATGGATGACAGTGGTGATGGGAATGTTGGAATTTCCAAGACATTTCAAGAGAGTTCTGACAAATATTCTATAGAAGGGAATGATGAATGATGATAATGAGATCGATGTGCATGATGAAAATTGATGAAAACTTGGACGATATCGAAGATTATGTGGGTACATTAGACATACTTGAGCCTTGAAACCATCCCATACCGTCAAGGCATGTGTCTAGTCTAACCATGTCAAATTTCGATACATACAGTCACATTTCGAATAAATTTCAACATTGGCCCCACTCATTGCTCACTGTGTGGGGCGGTGGATGACATTGGTGAAGGGCATGTTGGAAGTTCCAAGACATTTCAAGAGATTTCCAACAAAAATTCTATAGAAGGGAATGACGAATGATGTCAATGTGATTGACATGCATGATGAACATTGATGCAAACATGGACAGTCTCGAAGGTTATGTGGGGACATCAGAGATACTTGAGTCTTGAAACCCTCCCATATCGTCAAGGCATGTGTCTAGTATAACAATGTCAAATTTCGACGCATACAGGCACAAATTGAAGAAATTTCAAAGTTGACCCCATTCACTGCTCATTGTGCGGGGTCGGTGGAACACATTTTTGATGGGTTTATTGGAAGTTACATGACATTTCAAGAGAGTTCCTACAAATATTCTACAAATGGAAATGATGAATGATGACAATGATACATCCATGATGAACATTGATGAAAACATACTAGAGGATCTCAAATATTATGTGGGGACATCAGACATCCTTGAGTCTTGAAACCCTCCCATACTGTCAAGGCATGTGTCTAGTCTAACCACATAAAATTTCGACGCATACAGGCATAGTTTGAAGAAATTTCAATGTTGGCCCCATTCACTGCTCACACTGAGATGGGTTGGTGGATGAAATTTCTTATGGGTGTATGGGAATTTCCATGACATTTCAAGAGAGTTACGAAAAATATTCTACAAATGGAAATGACGAATGATGACAATGATACGTCCATGATGAACGTTGATGCAAATGTGTATGATCTCAAATATTATGTGGGGACATAAGACATCCTTGAGTCTTGAAATCCTCCCATAATGTCAAGGCATCCGTCTAGTCTAACTACATCAAATTTCGACGCATACAGGCATAGTTTGAAGAAATTTCAATGTTTGCCTCATTCACTGCCCACTATGCGAGGTTGGTGGATGACATTTCTGATGGGTGTATTGGAAATTCCATGACATTTCAAGAGAGTTTTGACAAAGATTCTATAGATGGAAATGACGAATGATGACAATGAGACATCCATGATGAACGTTGATGCAAATGTGGATGATCTCAAAGATTATGTGGGGACATCAGACATCCTTGAGTCTTGAAACCCTCCCATACTGTCAAGGCATGTGTCTAGTCTAACAATGCCAAATTTTGACACATAGAGGCACAATTTGAAGAAATTTCAACGTTGGCCCCATTCATTGATCACTGTGTGAGTTCGGTGCAGGATTACATTTGTGATGGGTGTATTGGAAGTGTCATGACATTTAAATAGAGTTTCGACAAAGATCTTCTAAATGGAAATGGCAAATGATGACAATGAGACGTCCATTATGAACGTTGATGCAAACATGGATGATCTCAAAGATTATATGGGGACATCAAACATCCTTAAGTCTTGAAACCCTCCCATACTGTCAAGGCAACTTTCTAGTCTATCCATGTCGAATTTCGATGCATACAGGCACATATTGAAAATTTTTAAAGTTGGCCTCATTCACTGATCATTGTGTTGGGTCGGTGGAAGACATTTATGATGGGTGTATTGGAAGTTCCATGACATTTCAAGAGATTTCCAACAACGATTATATAGAAGGGAATGATGAATGATGATAATGAGATGTGAGTAATGAACGTTGATGGAAACATGGACGATCTCAAATATTATGTGGGGACATAAGAAATCCTTGAGTCTTGAAACCATCCCATACCGTCAAGGCATGTGTCTAGTATAACCATGTCAAATTTCGACGCATATAGGCACATATTGAAGAAATTTCAATGTTGGCCCCATTCACTGCTCACTATGCAGGGTCGGTGTATGAGATTTGTGATGGGTTCATTGGAAGTGCCATGACATTTCAAGAGAGTTACGAAAAATATTCTATAGATGTAAATGATGAATGATGACAATCATATGTCCATTATGAAAGTTTATGCAAACATGGATGATATCAAATATTATGTGGGGACATCAGACATCCTTAAGTCTTGAAACCCTCCCATACCATCAAGGAAACAGTCTAGTCTAACCATGTCAAATTTCAATGCATACAGGCACAGATTGAAAAAATTTCAACGTTCTCTTGATTCACTACTCATTGTGCGGGGTCGGTGGAAGGCATTTGTGATGGGTGTATTGGAAGTTCCATGACATTTCAAGAGAGTTCCAACAATGATTCTAAAGAAGGGAATGACGAATGATGGCAATGACATGTGCATGATGAACGTTGATGCAAATGCGGGAGATCTCAAATATTATATGGGGACATCATACATCCTTGAGTCTTGAAATCCTCCCATACTGTCAATGCATGTGTCTAGTCTAACCATGTCAAATTTCGACACATGCAAGAACATATTGAAGAAATTTCAACGTTTTCCCCATTCACTGCTCACTATGCAGGGTTAGTGGATGTCATTTGTGATGGGTGTATTGGAATTTCCATGACATTTCAAGAGAGTTCCAAAAATATTCTACAGATGGCAATGAGGAATGTTGACAATGAGACGTCCATTATGAACATTGATGTAAACATGGATGATCTCAAATTTTATGTGGGGAAATAACACATCCTTGAGTCTTGAAACCCTCCCATACCGTCAAGGCATGTGTCTAGTCTAACCATGTCAAATTTCGATGCATACAGGCATAGATTGAAGAAATTTCAATGTTGGCCCCATTCACTGCTCATTATGTGGGGTCAGTGGAAGACATTTGTGATTGGTGTATTGGAAGTTCCATGACATTTCAAGAAAGTTCCGACAAAGATTCTACATATGGAAATGACAAATGATGACAATGAGACGTGGATGATCTCAAATATTATGTGTGGGGTTGATGGATGTTATTGATCCCTTGACCATATATAATCTCTAAGAAATTAACCATTAAACTACATAACCCCTAAGCCCCAAATCCCTTAGACCTTGACCCTTAATCCCTTAAATTGTAACCCCTAATCCCTTAACCCTTAATCCCTAGACCCCAAATCTGTAAATCCCTTAATCCTCAAAGCCCCTATCCACTTAACCCCCAACAACTCAACAAATTAACTATTTAGGCACAGTAGGCGTTAAATTGGAATCCAAACTAGAAGTTAAAAAGGAAGTTAAGTTGGATGCTAACTAGGAAGCAAAACTGGAAGCTAAAGTAGAACCTGACCTGGAAGCTAAACTTGGCATTAAATTGGGCACTAAATTAGGCACTATTAGCGCCAACTTGGATTGCTCGATGCAAATATCGCCCAAAATAGTGTCATCTCGATAAATAGCACCGACTTTAGTAAAAAAGTGGAGAAAATATATTAAAACAACTGATGGATGCAAAAAAGGGAGCTAAAAAGGAAGTTAATAAGAGGGATTTGTTGTAGTGTAAGTGCATTATCCTAGTTGTGCTCTTTGAGATATTTTGGAGAAATTTTTAAGGGAACTATCTTGATTGTGCTCTTTGATTTAGAACAATTAGTTGCATTTATTTAATGCAAAAAAATATACATTGATTTAAGTGATGATATGATAAAAAATGATTTAGCATAATCAAGTAGTTGTATTCATTTTAACAATGATATAACATAAAACAATAGGGTGCATTGATTTCACTGATAGTGATATAATATAAAACAATAAGGTGCATTGATTTTAGTGATAATACTATGAAAAATTATTCAATGCATTAATTAATTGAACAAATGAAACAAGTCCCTCCTAAAAGAATAATATAATTTCAAAACATATATTACAAGTTGAAATCATGCACTTTGTTTGGTTATGTGTGATTTATCTATTAATATTTGCACATTAAAACAATTATAGATATATAAAATGTGAAAAACATGCTCAACCTGAACTTCACAGTGTCCCTCCTAAAATAATAATATAATATTGAGTAAATAAAAAGCTAGTGTTGAAAACAATAGAATTAAAAGCGATTCAGTGCATTAATTAATTGAAGAAATGATACAAAGGAAATTAATCCTCTATATTGACTTCAAATGTGAGATACAACTAATCATCAAGTGAAATGAATTTAGCAATAACGTAGTGAAAACAAATTTCAAAACATATATTATAAGTTGAAGTCGTGTACTTTGTTTGATTATGTGTAATTTATCTATTAGTATTTGCACATTAAAACAATTATGATATTAAGATATATAAAATGTGAAAAATGTGCTCAACCTAGAAAAGTAGAAAAACAAAAGAAGAAATATTGAGATTGAACACTATGTAATAATAATAATAATAATAATAATCTATTTTTAAGGTCATGGCCAAGCCAGACACCAAATTGATGTATGAGACACCCTTGTTTGTGGGACAAGGGACCCCCTCCGCCCAACGATTTGACTGGTAAAGTATACGGAGGTATACATGCCCTACCCCCCTCTGGATTTGAACTTGTGAACTCTTAGGAGGAAACACATGTTCTTAACCATTAGTATCACTAGTAAATATTTGTAATTTAATACATTCTTATTATTATCACATTTTTCATCATTCTACATTGTTGTTTTTTATATTCAACATATTCCTCATGTAACTTATTAACTATACTTTTGATTCATACTCTCTATATTCTCAACAAACTGATGCAATTGAATAAATTTCAAATGATAAGATTAATCTTCGACATATAGATGTACAAATTGTTGTTGATCTACAAAGTTTGTGTGATCTCGCATGACTAGAACCAGCATAGATCCATCTTAACCCTGGATGTATCAAGCACCGAGAGGGATCAAATCTCTCAAGGTGCAAACCTTTAACATTTCCTCATGTTTTGCACTATAAAAATAGTTTTCACCTGGAGAGATTTGATCCCTCTCGGATCTTATAGATCCGGGGTTAAGATGGATCTATGCTTGTTTTAATAAATGAGAGATGGTGTATTGAGGTGATATTAAAGCATTGGCACTTTTCATTACTAACATTCATTTAAAAAAAATCATGAGTTTTGTGGGTTTATTACTTACTACAGTATCCACATGCACCCACACTTTATGTTTGTGTGTGTGTGTGTGTGTGTGTGTGTGTGTGTGTGTGTGTTTATATAGCCGTAGTCTAATTGTGCTACGTTTTTTCCCTTTTCCGGTCGTATTATCCAAGAATATTTTCTCGAAATCCAGCGAGATATTGTTGAATCTGCAGATTTGAGTGGTTAAATCTGTATAATCTGAGTGCTCTAGGGTTTTTCATCGCATTGAATCCATTTAAGCATTCATAAATGCAATTTAAACAACATAAGTTGTGATTTCATGTGGATTTGTATTTTTGGATTTTGCCAAGGAGGGAAAAAACGTAGAACAGTTAGACAATGCCTATGTGTGTGTGTGTGTGTGTGTGTGTGTGTGTGTGTGTGTGTGTACACACACACACACA
>ML776565.1:458668-501158 GCA_009831015.1 Picea engelmannii
CTCAGGGCCAGCTTATCGAGGGAGGTTCGATCCAGCTTATCCTGAGGGCCTAGGGCCATTCCGACAGTTGGGTTTTGTTTGCAGGGGCAGGACCATCAGTTTGAGGGTTTTTCTGGAGGGTTATCATCATTCTACATTTGTCTGCAGATTGAGACATCGTGGAGCCATAGGGGACATCCTATGATTCAGTAAAACTCAGATCTAGGGAGATCTGCTTGAGATCTAAGCCCGAAACTTCTCCCACGGGATTCTCATAGCCCGATCTATATTCTTGGAGAGTTTCAGAGAATTTGGAGGCCTCCTTCATCAGGGCCGAACCAGCTAGGTTTTTAGTCATCCAATGGGGCACACCATTCAGTGGAGAATTCAGATCTATGGGGTTTGAGAGTGGATTTGGGAATTTGGACATTTGGGTTTTCCTTACAGTTGCCCGATCTATCATTTGGCATATTTCTCGGGATGATTGGACACTTTTGGTAGCAGGGCGGAATTATTCAGGGCTTCAGCATTCTAGCAGGACATGGCACTTTCCAGCTTGGAGGTTGAGCATTAGTACGGCTCGGATCTGCTTGATTTAGTCTTCATTGTATATCCAGCCTTTGGAGGCTTATTTTGTATTGTCGGGAGCATTTTGTAGCAGCTCATATCTATTGCTTGTACGGCCATTTGAGGTTTATGCCAGATCGGCCATCTATTGTATTGATCTTATATTGCTCATAATAAAAAGGTCAGATCTTTGCTTGTGCTTCTACATCTTGAATATATTGTGATCTCCATGTGTTGATGAATCTTGTATGCACTTAATAACTCAATAAATTAGTAGTAGTTAGTGATTCCAAGAAAGAATTTGGCTTGGGATCATTACATATTTTGGGGCGAAAGGAGAGTTGCCTCAAAACCACCCCATCACACCCCCAAAATCACATGTTAAATTTCATTAATTGAGTCTAACCTGAGGGCTACACATGACAATGAAACTTGACGGTGAGTCAAATCATCCTGAGAAACCTGCTTGTGTACCATTTGTTAGCGCAGTGCCAAATAAGCGTCGCCAAATAACCGATTTGATACTCATCATTGAAAATTGATATTCAAACGTGAGAAGTCATTATCCCCATAAGTATTTTTCGTCAGTAGTCAGTGATTACAATCGATTGCGATTGTTACTCAAAACCCAGGTGAGATTACTCTATTTTGGGAAATTAACGGCTTATTCCAGAACGAGATATATGTAAATCAAATCGCTCGTCCAACTCATGTGCAGTTTGACGGAAATAGGCATATGTTTCCTGACAAACCAGAGGAAGTCGAGGAGAAAGATTTAGCGGTTTTCAACAAATCAGGAAGTTCGAAGAATATGACAGAATTATCAAATAAAAAGAGAGAAAGGCATGCTGCACAAATCCTAACGACAAAATCTCATGCAAAATCTGTCGATGATCCAAGATTAGGCGAAGAGATCAGGTTGATCCTATTATGAAGGATTTGATCATTAATGGATATGCGGATGGATACAACATACAAGTTGGTGTAAGCAAAAGGAAAAAACAATGAAAGGAGGAGTTAAAGCTGGAATAGTCAAAAGCATTGAAGAAAATCAGCCTAGTTTGCTTGACACGTTAAAGCAAGAATTGAAAACCTAAAATAAATCTACTTGACAAGATAAATCAAGTATATTTCAGGAGATCTTCTGATACTGTAGACAGGTGGCATTTAGTGGAAAGATCTCAGGTATTTCAGTTTCTGTTTGTAACTGTTCCCTAGAAAGTAGGAGTTCGGTTTTGATGAGTTATTCCTTCTATAACCGATGTCTATTTTTGGAATCTTGGAAATAAAGACCCATTTTTCTTGGCCTCATATGTAATTTATCTATATATACGGTTAAAAAAATAAAAGAAGGGTTCGACTTGCTGGAGAGGGACCTACCTTTGTAGCAGGAAAACTTTGTGATGTCTTATGAATTTTAATACAAGCAGAGAAGGTTTTCTTGGATAGTCGAGATTCATCATGGTGTTGATGTTCAACATGTTTTCCTGTATTTCATATTCATGAATGTGTTTTGTTTCTAGTAATAATCTTTAAGTAAAATAAGGAATTCATCTTGTCGGTGCTCCTTCTCACATTGATTATACTTGTTATGTGTTTATTGGTTTCTGGTTCAGAATTCGCCCTTGATTGGTGCTCTATTTTCAGTAGCCAGCCTTTATGTTCCTTCTTCTAAAGCTATACCAAGAGATTCATCCTCTGTTAGATGCCTCTTGTCATAGTGGTATTTCCTTTCTTTCCAATTGCCATATCATATTGCTTATTTGGCTGAACATAGTGCCTATTTTGCCTTTGTTCCCTCAGGAACACATAGCTTGTAAATATTCATATGATTTCAGTAGTTGACCCCATTTCCCAACGGCCTTGTTCTCTTGTTTGTCCTACCAACCCTTTAAAAAAATATCCTATTTCAGAATCTGACCTTTGTGTGTCCATTGCCAAATATTTTTGAGTATTTTCAATCTCTACATGTTCGAGAGAGCCCTCTCTGGTTAGAAGGGCCAGAATCCAATCTAAAGTTGGTTTGTAGGTTACCTATGTCGTTTGTTTATCAGAAAAACAAATTTACAGAGTGCTAACACAACCCCACTAATATACTTACAAAGAAGTACATGAAGGGAAATTTTGGTTAGAAAAGATAGCCATATTTGGAAGAGGAGCTCAAAAGAGTATTAAAATCATGGAACCAAGAGCTAGCCAACAAACTTCTGGAACTTCTAGAAGATGAAATCTAAACATTAGAATCAAAAGGACTCAATGGGGAGGATAAAAAGGATTCAACTATCATATAAAGGTACCAGTTGAGCAAGGAAAAAGAAAACCCATCAAATCCCTAATGAACCCAATTGACCTAAAAGTTTAGATAGTAGAAGAACGGGATAAATGGAATGAAGTATAAAGATGTGATATGAACGAATTCATTGCAAAACTAAAGCAAAGAAGCTATACCAAGGATAAAATGAGAAACTTTAGGGATAATATGGGATAATATGAAGGAGGCACTCAAAGACGTGGCCAAACAAGCACAAACACCATTGTCAAGCAAGGAAAAAAAAACAAATATAGGCATAAATTGCTCTTACAAAGAAGGAGGTGGTACCCAAGCCAGAGCTAATAAAAAGAGGTTAGAATAAACTTGAAGGAGATTCCTAAAGCAAGAATAAAAAGGAACCTAGGCCAGCTCATAGCAAGAAAAGTCAAAAGAAACCAAAGATAGAAACTAAAGAAGGACCCACTACAAACCCAATTCAAATATCATAACCAAATTTGGTAAAGGATAAGGAGAACTGACATAGGACATATCTAAAAGAAGTGGATAACAATGAATTGACCAAAATACTTAACTAGTATGGAGAAAAAAAATCCAACCAGACCCCCGATGAGGATAGAAATAAGTTCTATAAATATGAAATTCAAGGGGGAAACAAAGACTTAAGAAACCTAGAAGATAAGAAGGAAAATCAATCCAATATCAAGATTTTGAAGAAGAAAAGAAACCAACTTCAATACCAATTAGATTATTGGGACCAGATAATCAAAGAAATGGAGTGCATGAAAAAGGAAGCAAGATAGCAAGAGAAAACCACAAAAAGGAAGAAAGAAGAGGCAAAGAATAAAAGGGAGGAAGAAATAAGGCTAATAAATTTGAAAAATAAGAACCAAGAAAGAACAAAGGAGGAAGGCAAAAAATCAAAAATCAAAAGAATACATAAAGAAAGGAAATTAAAAAAAAAAAAACTCCAGAGAACCAAGTCGTCATACAAACATAAAAGAAAAAGGATAGAAGAAGAGAAAACAAATTTGACCAAGAGGGAAAATATTATGATAACAAAGATAGAAGCACCAATCAAGAAGCTTAACCAAAAGAGAAAAACAAGTAGGAAGAGGAACAAAAGTAGAGAGAAAAAGAGAAGAAGGAAAGGAAAGAGAAGACAAAATAAGAGAAGAAACTAGAAGAAGAAAAGGAAAGGGAAGAGAAAAAAAAAAGAGAAGAAATGAAGAAAACACAAGAAGAAAGTGAAAGAGAAGAGAAAAAGAGAGGGAAAGAGAACAAGAAAATAAGAAGTGGGATCAGGAGGATAAGAGAAAAGAAGAGAAGAAATGGAGGGAAGAAGCAATAGGAGGATCTATCCAAGGTGGTAGAAGAAGCAAGAAGGATATTAGAAAATACCAAGGAAGTAGGAAAAGCCTCAAAGCATGGTACAACAAATGGTTAGGAAGATACCCCAAATCCAATGAAGGAGTTAGGCATAATGGTATATCCACTATCATAGAGAACACCAAACCTAGAGTAATTGAAGTTCTTGGAAAAGAGAAGGAAATGGATAAAGAAAATGTAGTAGTAGGAAAATAAACAACAAGTTAATTTGTAAACTACACTCACCATAGAGGGAAAAGACAAGGAGTTTGGAGACGGGGTACATACATAGTTAGCTTATGATTAGGACATGAGAATTATGATGATAGCTCTAGTCATTCCAAAGGCATTGAATAAGCCATAAATTTTGATGTAGGTGTCATATTATATACCCTACAATAACTCTAGGCACAAACCTCAAGAGATGAAAATTTGTAGATTGGATAGGTAGGTCATATAATGATGACCAAAATTTACAGGGAGATGTAGGAAGAAATTAAAGCCAATGATAAGGAAATATAGGCTCTATAGGGGTGTTGACAAGGATAGAATAAATATTGTTATATATGTTTCCCACAACAAAAGTCCCAATGGGAACCACACAGGATGAAGCAATCTGACTAGGGCTAGAAGAAACATTGGAGAAGATACACTCAAAAGGAGCAACGGAGATGGAAAAAGAAACAACAAGATAAATGCATCACAAGTGATTAACCCAATTAAGAGAACTCCACAAGGCAAAGTAGGAAATCCAAGATGATGAGCTCAATTGATGCGATATAGTAGAAAATATGAAGAATACAAGAATAGAATTGGAGAATGGGCTCTTGGAGCTATCAAAATTGAGAAAAATCCTAGTGCAACTTGAACTATAGGATAATAAGGAAGAAGATTTTGAGGCACACAAATTGAAAACAAAGGAAATAATTTCAAAACTTACAACACCACATGAACAACTACACTAGATAAAAGGAAAAAAATGTAAGGCATTCCAAGCAATTGTAGGCTATAAAGATAAAATGGGAATACAACTATTTAGGGGGGGAAAAGTGATTTGAATACTTGCCAAACCAATCACATCTAGAAAAATCAATCAACATAGCAGAAAGCCAGTTTGAAGTAACCCTAAATAATTCTATTGTCAATAGTTGGACTTGGGGGGGACAATTCATACAGAAGGTATCAAACAAATTGTTGACCACAGGAGAGGCCACATTGAGGGTTAGCATGATAAAGGAGGATCCCCGAGTAATTTATCCCAAGTATGAAATGGCTTTAGTGGAAAAAATGTCAATCAAGTACATCAAGGATGTACATGAAAAGTATATGCATTGGGAGGGAAAATAACCATGAATTTAATCCAGATATTTGATGACAGTGAATGAACATAATTGAAGGAAGTTCCAGACACAAAAGATAATAAGAAGAAGCCAATGAGTAATTTCTCCAAGTAGAACAACTAATAGTAAGCACAAACATAGAAGCCACCTAGATAAAGAAAGCACAAAGGAGTATCTAGGAGGATACCAAGTGTTCTAGGGCCAGATAGTGTTTGGGTGTAAACACCCCTAACTTTTACCAAGTAACCCTATGTTGGGTAAATCATAGCACAAAGGAGGGGCTTTCTTGGTTATCTTGATAACCAAGCAAGACAACCAATAGAATGTATATAGATAGATAAATAGGTATATAGATGCAATGGTTTTAGGTAGTCATATATATTTAAAGGCTACTTGGATGTTGGTTGTAGGAAGCTAAGCTTGTTTATCAGAAATACAACAATGTTTCCATCATTGAAGAGTGGGTTTTTTCCTTGCATTGAGGTTTTTCCCACTATAAATTGTGTTGTATTGATCGATATTTGTTTCTTTTATGTTTGTATGATTTATGATTACTATTAGACTATAACATTATAATGCTTTATGAATGAGTGGGGAATATAATATGGATGTTAAGCTCAATTTATGATGAGTTGGGGCCATGACTATGTTTATATCCAATAACATCCATACATTGAGCATGTTAGAGTGGAAATATCACCAATGAAAAGACATCAAGGGGTGTGTTAAATCTTTTGGAAGGAAATCATTAAGTCATTTGACATTATTAGGAATCAATTAGTGTGTAAAATTAGATATGGGAAGGATGTACTGGTTGATAAATACCCTTGGGTTTGTAATTGGAAGGATGTATTGTTTGATAAAGACCCTTCTCAATGCACTACACAATTTTCACATCCTTACTTTGATAGATTGTTACAACAAGGATTTGGAACTTAGGATGGAAGAATGCAGAGCAATTAGTCTTGGAGGGTCAACTACATGGGTCAAGTCAATTGGCAGAAGAATGGGGATCTATTAGGTATTTATTAAACAAAGTTTTATTCAAGATGTCAAATTCTTGGGATGAGTTGATTTGGGTTGCTAACAAGGACTCTAGAAAGTTATTGTAAAGCAAGTTTATAATATAATTTCCTTCAAGATGTTGTTGAGGATCCCAGGTGGCAATGGAATATGATCTAGACATTAAAATTAAAACCACTAAAACCCAAAGTTCTTCTTTGGTTGGTACTAAATGATAAGATTATCACATGCAATAAATTTATGAGAAGGGGGTGATAGGACCCCAACATTTTCCTCTTACGTAAAAAGTGTGTTGAGTTTATAAACCACCTATTTCTAGGATGCCATTTTTTATTGGAGGTCTAGGTTGTTATCAACAGGATTACAAGAGGAAAAAGGGATTTAATCGAAGACGCTCTTCAAAAACTAGTTGTCGAACAAAGAAGTAAAGAGAAAATACTTTGTTCTTTTAGTCTTCATAATTATGGATATATGGATCCAAAGAATAAGATGATTTCCCATACCAAGTTATCATATAAAATCCAGAGTTATTTCCTTCTTATCAACATACATGAGAAGTCCAATATAATTTAGGTTATCCTTTGGAAATGGATAATGGTCACTTCCATGGGTTTTTCAATGGTGCCTCTCAAGGAAACCCAAGGGTTAGTGGTAATGGTGGCATATTATGGAGGATGATAAAAGGATTTCTTTTAGGTGGGGAATGGGCATGAGAACAAATAATTGTGCATGAGTTTGAGTTGGAATAATTCTTATGATGTTATCCTTAAAACATAATGTGAACACACTTGTTGTTTACGAGGATCTAGTTGGTTGTATCTTGGCTAAGTGGAATATATGAAGCTTGAAACATTTCTATGAAGAATGGTATCCAATGGAAAACGTAACTAGCCAATCCTTCTAGAATATACCTTTCAAACACATGTGGAGGGAGAAAAACCAAGTAGTATATAAGGAGGTGAACAAGGCATGTGATCCAAGTGAAGGAAGTTCGAGGGTGGTTATTGTTGGAATATTCACCAATACTGAGGGGGGGGTGAATCAGTATTGCGCACTTTCTACCATTTATTCACAATATGTACACATTAACTTATCAATAATTCCATTCACTTATGATTTCATTCAACATATCATAAACATGTAACCACGGATGCACAGTACACAAGAATTTTACGTGGAAACCCAAATGGGAGAAAACCACGGAACGCTTTTTAATACATATCTTTAATATTACATTCATAGGAAGCACAAACTTCCAATATTCTCCAGCATCAACTGGAAGGAGGCTCCAACCCCCTTGTTTACAGGCCCCAACTTGAAGGAATCTACAACTCCCTAGATTCTCCAACTCCAACTGGAATGAGGCTCCAAACCCCTAGTTTACAGACTCCAACCTGAAGGAAGCTCCAACTCCCTAGATTCTCCAGCTCTAACTGGAAGGAAGCTCCAACCCCCTAGTTTACAGGCTCCAACTTGAAGGAATCTCCAACTCCCTGATTTACCAGCACCGATTGGAAGGAGGCACCAACCCATTAGTTTTTATGAACACCAACTCAAAGGAATATACAACTCTCATGTAAGTATCAACCTTCTATCTGAAGACACCAATCTTCATGTGCACCACCCAACCACCCTTACATATAAATGAGAGAATCAACCTGTCATTGTTATTGTCACTAATATTGATATATCACCATCATCAAAACTAGCTCCACTACAACTGAAACATCATCATCATCAAAATTGGATACACTATAACTAACACATCATCATCATCAAAAACTAGATCCACCACAACTAATATATCATCATCATCAGAACTGGATACACCATAAATGATACATCAACATCATTAAAACTAGATCCACCACAACTTATACATCAACATCATCAACTTGGGTCCACTTAAAAACTGAGTCCACATAAAGATCCTAGGTCCACATGGGTCCACATATAAACCCCAACATCACTTCTTAAATATGCATGCAAAGCTGCTCAGAACTGTACCTCAAATATGCAAACATGTAAGATTCACCACAAGCTCAATTTTCCATTTTTGATTCTGAAACTTGGACCTCGTATATTAGAATGTGTTCTCCTTCTGATGCAACAAGTGGAATTCAATTTGGACCTAGAAATCTTCAGATATAACTTTTTTATCTCGAACACCTATTTGGGACTAGTTTTTTGGATTACTCATGAACTCTAACTTTCAACAAGTATAACTATGAACTTTTGATGAATCAAGGTCTGAAAATTGTACCCGATATTCTTTGATATCTTCTCTGAAATTACTCCATTTTTTTCTCCTTGAATTGTCCCTGAAAAAGAGTTATAGCGAAAATGGCAAACCTTCCTGAATTTTGGCCTATTTTGGAGAGGGAACTTGTACAACATGCCATGTGCTAAATATTTGATATCTGATTCTGAAACTAACAAAAAAAATACTGCAGGCTGTACTTTTTCCAATGCAATTATCCTTACATAATTTGGATCCTCTATGAAGAATTTATGATTATTTTACCCGGAACACAAGTTTGAGACTAGTTACAGGACTAGTCAATAACCCTATATTCCACAGAGTATATATCCAAAAGTAAAATGAAACAGAATTTGAAATTTGTACAAAAGTTACCTTGATATGTCTTCTCAATAGCCTCCAAGTTTCACTATATGAATCATTCTAGAAAAAAAGTTATAGCAAAAATGGTAAGATGACCTTTAAAAAACATACCTTAGAACACATCATCATAAGACTTCATCTTCCCTTGGAATTTCGTCCTTCTTCACTTCATCTTCCTTACAAAATTCACTACCAATATTGCGCTAATAGATCACAAGATTGAATGATGAAAATGAGAGGTTCTTAATGTGTATTTATACCCTTCCAAGCACCTTCTTTACTTGACCTTGAGCCGACTTGTAACTTCTTGTTTGCAACAACTTTGTGTCCTTTACTTGACTTTAGGGAAAAATTATAACTTCTTGACCTTAGATATGGAGCTTCTTGACCATACTTTTGGGCTTCATATTTAAGAGGGCATAACTCCTAGATCGTGAGGAACCACATGGCATGCCACCTACTATTGGAGATGGCTTGACAAGGATTATCAATCAATGGATGTTTTGCATGCATTTGCAATGTCCTTCATACTCGTTTTCTTCAATCAACTTCAGGCTTCATGAACACACCTTCATATCTTCTTAACCACTTAACCATATTTCCAGGGCTTCTTCTAGAATTCTTCAAAGCATCTTTCCATGAGGGCCATGCTTAAAGTTACGCCATAAGGGGACCACTTTGGAGACTTCTTCAAATACACCCATCACTTCTAGAGGCTTCAAAACTTACTTCAAGGATTCTTATAGGTTTTACATCAATGACAACCAATTTTCCAACAGTTACACATGTAGAAGGTTCATATCCAATTATCTCAAGTCAATAAAATATTCTAATACTCATATTCTTTTCAAAAAGACAATGCATTTTTGTTTCTACATGTTTTCCTTATTTATTGGGCTAGGTCTTGTTGAACCATGTTGGACATAATCATGTTTGTAATATATAGATAGTAAAAGGTACATGAGGGGATCAATGAAACAAGGATCTATGTAAATCATATTGTGGCATAAATCTAGTGCGACTAGACATTCATATATTTGCAAATAACATGTACAAAATGTATCCTTTTTTTAGCCCCAAGGGTTAGCTCAATAAGTTGAACCATTCTCCCAAGGCATGTTTCCCACAAGAAAGCCATAGGTCTCGTTCAAAATCACAAGTTTTTGATAAAGAAAAATCAGTTTGAGCTAGATTTATAATATGAGTATCGAGTCTATGTACTGTTACTCAATATGCCTTTGCTACATGACCTTCGGTACTAGCTCAAATAATGCTAGTGACAAATTTAATGATACTAGACCATGGCTTTGATATTTTTTTATAAAAATCATGCAATAGATCAACAAACCCAAAGTGATAGTTATGAAGGTGTGGCCAAGGCACATATAATGTTTTATGGACTATTTTTTTGGCAGCTATCTGGAATTGAGTCGAAATTGAGTCGTCGAGTTGATGATAAAATACATGCATGTTTGAGTGGACCTTATGCAGTCGAGTCCCTCAGTACCTGAATAGATCTACAATAATAACTTTAGAAATAATCCTTAATCTCAACAAGAATAAACCAAAACATTCACCAAATATTGAACACAAGAACTAAAGAAACCCTTGAGGTAGGGTAACACCATATATTAATCCCCTTATGGAAGGATAAAACTCCTAAAGAAATCCTTGCTTGTACAATAACAATATTCTTCACTATGCTCCAATACATTTCTTAAACTTCTTTATAAAGCACTCTCTATCTCCTAGGAACATTCTAGAGAAGGAACCTTCTAGAAACCCTTCTGACATTTATTATATCTAACTACCATAGTGGGTCTTATTTAATAATATAGTGGACCTATTTCACCTTACATTGAATGGCCTCCACTAATAATACATAACCACATTCTCATTGGGTACCTCCCTAAGTACCCCTTATTACCTTCCTAGGTATACTGCATTCCATCCCCCTTTGCATGTTTCATCTTTAGAACATGGGAAGAAAACCTACAATATGACATGCTGAGCAATGTAGCCAACTAGTACCAAGACGACCATCCACCCATCCTAATGGAAGATGAACATGATGTACAATTGTTGCCTTTGCACCCTTATCTGGATCTGCATCATGCATGTGTTTCCATGGGATTGTTTTTCTAGCCTGATGTCTTCCTACAGTTTTTGTAGTCCTCAATGCCCCTCTTGATTGGTTTCCTTTCTAGTTCCATGTTGGTGCATAAGTGTGTTGATTCTCATGCCCTTGCCTTGATGACTGTTCTTTTTATATATGGTGTGGATGGCTATATACAACAATTGTAGGAATCTGCTCTTTTTTCTTTAACTCTGCAACATAGTGTGCCTTTGATTCAATGATATCCTTGGCTTCTTTATTGTGTCCTTCATATGGCTTTGCTTCATATCCTTCTATAGACTATGCCCCTCATTTAAATTCGGACTCTACAATAAATTATTTGCTTGCCTCCATGGACCCTTCTTCTTACTAAGAGACACATCCTACAATGTGATTTTATTTTTCTTGTACCACAACTTTAAAATATTCTTTTTCACATTAATATTAATTGTACCCACCGATTCTATCCAAGGATATCCCAAAACAATATCCACATCATCCATATCTATAGCATAAAAATATGAATGCAACACATATGTATCCATACTTAGCTTCAAATATTTAAAAATTTGAATATTTTCACCCTCTACCTATGTGCTTTTAATGCTCTTTGCAGGAACTTTCAATCTATTAACCAACTGAACATTAATAAAATTATGCATGCAACTAGGGTTAATAGAAACAATGATATTTTCTTTATGAATACATCCATGAACCTGTAAGATTGAGGTTCCATATAAAAATAAACCCTTGGTACTCTCTTTATCTTTACTCTTGGCATGAGACCATTTGTTTAAAAGGAAATTTTCAAATGCTTCATCTGAAATTCTCGTCATCTTGTCATGGTCCAATGATTGCCACCATGTTCTAGAATCTTTCGTGAAACCATGGTGTATACGAGATTTCAACTTCTCTGGCCATAATGACTTGTGGAACTTTATGAATGCTTCAATACTAGGGCCACCATCTTTTCCAGTAAAAATCATCTTTCTTAGAGAAATATAAATTAAAAACTAGGGTTTATAAATAACTTATCGTGCAAATCGCGCGACTTTCTCCAAAAAAACTATGAAAAATTGTCAAATTTAAAATGTTGATAACTTTACTTCCTGGAATACCCGAATGGGGTGTCTTTTTCACATGCTTGATGAATTTTCATCGGATCGCTTGCACAACCACCTGGTCTATTTCTCCCTTCCCAAGAGTGTTGGCTATGGTGTGTTTTAAATCCATGGAAGTACCTCCTATACAACCAAACGATCCTAGGAGTAGGATGAAATATTATCTATGTGGTTCTTGCATGAAATATTCATTTTAGATTAATTATTTCATTGTTTCCATGGCCAATGTTTGGAATATGTGATGGTTTTCCTTCATCAATATGGTCGAGGGGTTCTTTTGGTTATTTTTTCCCATGCTAACACTTTGCATCTTCGATTCTTCTCTATGGCACAACTGTGGATTTCCTATAGCTATGGGTGCTTGTCTACCATCTTTATGTGTTTTCTCATTCCATATCAGATGTCGCGAGAAAGAGACGGTTCACGCCATGGTAGTGGCTCGGTTCATAGACGACACACTAGTCGTCACCATCCATCGCCTTCCTTTAGTAGCTTGGATTATGGGTAAATCTCAATGGAATATCAGGAGGATGAGAGTAACTCCTCTGTAGCTCTTGACTTGAGGAGGAATGGTGGAGTTTTTACATCATAGAGTAATATATTCCTCCAATAAATGATGAGGCTTCCAGGAAAATTCCAAATGAGGAGGCACAAAATAGGCATCCCAATTCAGAAGAACAAAGGGGAAATAACAACAACAATATGAACAATGGCCTTCTCACTTTTTCGAAGATCAGTTACAACTAGTTTTTTACCTCCGTAGGGATATGGCAGAGCAAATTCATCGACAAGAATAGATGGAAATCTGAATTGGGAATCTCTATGACCAGTTAGTCGATTCATAGTTTGGGCTACGTCCTCAAGAGGATCTTGCATTAAGAGTAATCGCCTCTAAATGGACAGCCCCTAAACAGCATCGGAGCAATGAAAGTGCACCAGGAGAATGAGAATAAATCAGTTATGTTATATTTATCTCTTTTGTTTCAATTACCAGTCTTTTCAGTTTTAATTTGCTTAATTTTGATAGATAGCTCATCGAGTTTGAACAACTGTAAGCCTAGAACATTTAGGCATATATTTTTTGAGACTCTAGTTTCATTGTCGGAGTTGGTTTCCTATGTTGGCAGCTTCTACAATGATACAATGGTCATGTATTGGTATATTCTCAGTTAATAGAAGGTAACTCATTTCTAGCTTTAAAAAAAAAAAAAAAAAAAAACTTTACTTCCAGGACTCCGTTTCGGTCGATTTTTTTTATCTGTTTTGGTCGATTATTATTTTTTTTTTTAAATTGGGTATTTTTCTGAGAGGAATTCAAATATCCAATTTGTTTCTGCAAAATTTGAGCAGAAATGTTCATAATTGAGTCTGAAGTGCGCCACCCCCCTTTTTTTGTCTAAAAAAACTGCAAAAATAACCAAAAATGTATTCCCTTCTTTGGCCTAGGAAAGAGCTATGATACCAAATGTTAAGTACTTGAATATATATACAAACACAACTTCAGAAATAACCTTTAATCTCAACAAGATTACACCAAACCATTCACCAAATATTGAACACAAGAAATAGAGAAACTCTTGAGGTAGGGTGACACCATATATTAATCCTTATAGAAGGATAAAACTCCTCAAGCAAACCTTGCATGTACAATAACAATATTCTTTACCATGGTTCAATACATTACTTACACTTCTTTATATAGCACTCTCTATCTCCTAGGAACATTCTATAGAAGGAACCTTCTAGAAAGCCTTATCACATTTATTATATCTAACTACCATAGTGGGCCTTACTTAATAATATAGTGGACCTATTCCACCTTACCTTGAATGGCCTCCACTAATAATACATAACCACATTCCCATTGGGTACCTCCCTAGGTACCTCATATCACCTCCCTAGGTATACTACAGATTACACTTTGGTATTGTGACTAGCATTGGGTTGCACTCCATCCAGATATTCCTAGGAAGAGGGGGGGGATCCCATGAGGTTTTTCTTGGAAAAAAATATGAAATCTCTTGAGTAGAAGCTTATCAATATGAAGGTATCACAAACTATTGGGAAACACGAACTTTTCATGAATCTTAAGGGAATACTAGTGATCATGGAAGGAAAAAATTGATCAAATCTTCAAGGATTTCCTATCGAGGGTTTAACCAAGAGTTCCAAGTTTGAATTGGAATCACTAAAGCAAGAGAAAGAGAAAATTTGGGTATGGGATGAGGCCAAGTGGAGGTAGAAAAGTTTACTTATAGGGATACATGAGGGAGATAAGAATATAAAAATGTTTCATGGGCAGGTCACCATAATAAAAGCATAGACACAATATGGAATTTGTTCAATAATCAAGGTATAGGATGTGGAAAATTCCATGGTGTTGCAATAGAGGCAATCTGTCATTATAAAGGGGTATACACATAACTTGAGAGGAAAAACATTAGGGGATTTGTATGAGAAAAATGTTGCTTTAGTAGCTCTCATTGAAAAGGAAGAGCTAAACAAAAGTCATGAAATCCTTCCAGGATGATAAAGTTCTAGGTCAAGATGGTTGGATTGGGGAGTTATTTTTGGGTTTCTTTAAGCTACTTCGTCAAGGTTTTCTATGCTACAAAATAATCTAGGATTAGAGGCAATATATCAAGAGATTTTAACTCCACTTTCATTGCTAATATCCCAAAGACAGATAACCCTACTACCTTCGATCAATTTAGATCCATTTCTTTATGTAATTACATATACAAGATAATAACAAAGGTGATTGATTTGAGAATGAATCTAATCTTAAGTATCAACTTTAATCTCAAGGGAATAATTTTTTTTCTTGGAAGGAAGGCCCATCCATGATGTAGTGGGGGTAGCTTAGGAAACCTTCCATATAATCAAGACAAAGAGGTTGTCTTCTTTTGTGATGAAACTAGACATATCAAAGGCACATGTGTTGGGTATGTGTTATATTATTTGCATGATTAGTTGCATGCATTGTATGTTGCACCCCTCTATCCAGGGGTTTGGGGATGGATCCCTCAAAAAACAAATTGGCCTATTTTTGGGCAGTTTTTGGCCAACAGTTTTTCAGCCCATTGTAATAAAATTCCAGTTAAGGAATCTAATCCAAGTTGATGGATTAGGATTTTGGATGCCTAAGAATCATATATATTGTATTGTAAATGGTGAAGTTAATACAATGAGAGTTAGAGGTGCAAATCTAAACATTTGTTGTTTTTTCTGGTTAAGGGTTTCTACAGTAAATTTCTAAGTACTATGTGTAAATGATATTGTTTTCTTTTTGTTTTATAAAGAATTTATATGTGCATTGTTATACTATAAATGTTTAAAACCTAGGTTTGGTATCAAAGTAGTTATTTTCTTTAGGGTGATGCCTTTTTTTATAAGGGTTCAGTTATATTGGGTTTGTGATAAACCTAGTTTCGGTGGGAGCTCTTCAATAGTGATTCTTGTGGTGAAAGAGAATGGCGAGCAACGCTAAAATTGAAATCGAGAAATTTAAATGGAAAATATTTGAGATTTGGAAGCTGAAGATGGAGGATATTTTGGTAGACAAAGAACAATGGGTCACTGTGGATCCTAGTATTGCACCTACAGGTATGTCACTGAAAGATTGGATGGAGTTGGATAGGAAGGCAAAGAGCACAATTCGATCGTGTCTTTCAGATTCTTTTTTATTGGATGTCTAGGGAGAAGCTACAACCAAGGTGTTATGGGATAAGTTAGGGGCTTTGTATCAGTCTAAGCCCCTGGTAAACAAACTTTTCCTTTAAAAGAAGATGTGCCTTCCAAGGATGAATGATGGAGACTCGGTGACAAAGCATCTAAATGCATTCAATATTATGGTAAGTTAGTTTTTGTCTCTCGACATTAAAATTTATGATGAAGATAAATGCGTTAGTTTATTGTGTTCTTTGCCATATTCATGGGATAGTCTAGTTGTAGCTATTGGGAGTAATGAAACCACATTAAAATTTAATGATGTGGTCTCATCCTTGTTATCGAAGTGGAAATTAGGAGGGAAACGATAGATAGTCAAAGAACAAATGTCTTATCTATGAGAGGACATTCCTTGGATAGAAATAAAAATAAATCCGCAAGTGGGAGATCTAAATCTAGAGGTATATATAAATCTCCAGGAAAATCCTCAAGGAAATGTTGGAAATGTGGTCAAATTGGGCATTGCAAGAAGGATTGTAGATATAAAAGTGTTGAGAGAGGGAAGGGATATGATGTTGTTCCTTCCACATAAGGGAAAACCTTCGCAGAGGAAGGAAGGAATGTGTACTTGTCTTCTTCAAGCACACATGCATATCATGATGCATGGTTGATCGAGTTAGGTGCTTCTTTTCATATGACTCCCTATAAGGATTAGTTTTGTGAATATGGAAAGTATAATAGAGGTGACATTTCCCTAGGGGATTAATCGACAACCAGAATCATAGGACAAGGAAAAGTGAAGTTATTTCTCAAATATGGAAGGATTAGAACACTTAATGGGGTTTTGCACATTCCAAAGCTAGCTAGAAACTTAATGTCTGTAAGTAAGATGAGTGATGTAGGTGTACTATATTTGAAAAGGAAACCTACAATATGGTTCGAGGAGAAATGGTGTTGATGAGGGGAGTTCTGAATGGAACTCTGTACAAGCTATTGGGAAGCACTATCAGTGATGGGTGTAACAATTATGTTGTTCTTGGGGGTGGAAATGAAGAAGAAGGAACCCCTACTATCTCTAGATAAAAGACAATGTTACAGCATCAAAGACTAGGACATATTGGTGAGAAGGGCCTTCAAGCACTACATGGTAAAAGTATGGTTGAAGGTATTTTTTATTGAAGACTAGATTTTGATTTATATGAACATTACATATATGGTAAACATGATCGGGTAATATTCTCATATGGTGCTACAAGAGCAAAGGCAATCTTAGAGTTAGTACATAGTGGTGTGTTTGGACATGTTCCTATTACATCATTAGGTAAATATGTGTACTATGTTTTATTCATTGATGATTTATCGAGGAATACATGGATTTATTTCCTCCGAAAGAAATATGAGGTCTTTGGTAAATTTAAAGAGTTTAAGGCTCTTATGGAGAACCAAATAGAGGAGAAAATAAAGGTGATGAAGACAGATAATGGTGAGAATTATGTAAGAATGAATTTGAGGAATTCTATAATAAGTGTAATATAGCAAGGCAGAAGACTACTTCATACACACCTCCACGGAATGGGGTTATAGAAAGGATGAATAGGACACTGAAGGAAAAATAAAGGAGCATGCTCAATGGTGCTAGGTTAGGTCAAGAATTCTAGGTAGAGGTAGTGGGTACTACATGTTACCTGGTAAATACATCACCCTCATCAACGTTGGTGGAAAAACCTTTGTATGAGTCATGGACTAGTAAAAAACCCTCTCTTGAACATCTCAAAGTTTTTAGTTGTGATGCTTATGTACATGTTCCAAATGAAAATAGGAGTAAGATCAATAATAAAGTTGAAAAGTGTATATTTATTGGTTATAAAGATGGTATAAAAGGCTATAAAATTTGGAACCCGGTAACTAAGAATATTGTTCATAGTCAGGATGTTGTCTTCAGAGAGGTTAAATATGTTATGAAATAGAAAGTCCTACCAAAGGAAAAAGAACCAAAGATAGTAGAGTTTGATTTGGAGGCTGAATAATCTGACTCAATAGAAGAACATGAATAAGAAGAAGAAGAACCTCACACTCCATTTTTGAGGAGATCAGTTTGGGAAAGAAGGCAACAGAAAGGTACACTCCACCTTATTTTCACTCTATTTCTTATTTATCTATTATTGATGATGATTCTGGGACTATCAGGGAGGTAATGGATTTAGAGGATGGTAAACTCTAGAAGAAGGCCATGGTTGAAGAAATGGTGGCCTTGGATACAAATGAGGTTTGGGATCTAGTTGAGTTGTTAGCTGGAAGAAAGTTCGTTGGTAGAAAATGGGTGCTTAAGAAGAAGTTGAATGCAAAATGTAAAGTGAAGAAGTATAAATCTTGCCTAGTAGTGTAACATTCCCTAGCTTAACCAAGGAACATTACTATGTGGAAAATACTCGTAAAATCAAAAAAATTATGCTAACTCATTTCCTGTATCTTACCAGCCACAATTTATACACATAATTAACTAAATTATGATACCCATAATTAAATGCATTTACATCATTCTAAATGCACATGAATGTAGCATATAAATCATCTATAACAACACATAAAACCATTCTCATTCACAGAGTAAAATGCACGGCCATAATATTCATAAGAAAACTCAAATAATAGATAGACACTTATCTTTAAAAGAAAGTTGGTGCAACCAGCTTCTTGGGAAGTGTTTGACAACACATGTATTCCAACAGAGGATGAACACCTTCAGTAACCACTCAGACAACTAGATCAAATATCAACACACCGATCTTTTTACGTGGTAAAACACCTGTGGGGAATCATCCACAACCCCAACCAACGTGGCCACTTGGAGAAATTTATTAGTGAAAAACAAAAATATTACAGAGAGATTTACAAAAGAGTTTATCACAATCAATCATCGACAAATGACCCTCCATGATCTTTAAATAGAGATCATTGACCAATCGGGTGCTAAGCCACAAATCAATGTAGCCGTTAAGATTGAAGAGGATATGAACTGTCAGATCACTCTATGTCGGGAACATATCATGACCCTTGAATTACCTAACTACAAATGCATACTAATTCATACTAAAGAAACACATTTTTACCTAAGGACATGTTAGACCAAGTTGGTCTTATCTAATTCCTAAGTGTCTAAATATCCTAACATCCCCCATTAAGAACAACTTGGGATAGGATTGAAGGATTTACAAATGCGACACAATAGGAGAAGGAAGGAGGCATTAGAGCCTATCCCCCCTTAATGACAACTTCATGAACTCCTAACATAGATTGAAGTTTGGAAAACTTCACTTTTGTAAGAGACTTTGTGAATATGTCAACAACTTGATCTTATGTAGGGAAAAATTATACTTCAATAACTTGATCATGAATAAGCCTTCGGATGAAGTGTGTGTGTAGCTCTATGTGTTTTCTACGTTGATGTTGAATTGGGTCTTTGGTGAGCTTGGTGGCACTTTGATTGTCTCACGAGAGGGTTTTTAGATGTTGTTACTAGAATCCAAACTCTGAAAGGATATTTTGAAGCCACAAGGATTTCTGACTCGCATTAACCACTACTCGGTACTCTACTTCTGCTAAAGAAATAGAAATATCTTGTTGTTTCTTACAGGCCCAAGTGATAGGTCCTGAACCAAGTCTAGAAGCATAATTTGCAATAGACTTTTGATCATCAGGGAAATCAGACCAATCTAAATTAGTGAAACCAACCAATAAATGAGTCCCCCCTAAGATGTAATGTATCTTGAACTAAATTGTACCTCAGACGTACCAATGTATCATTGTAGTTGCTTTCCAATGGCTTTCATGGGGTGTTTGCATATACCAAGCAACATGAGAAATAACAAAGGAAAGATCAACCACGGGTATGAGTCAAGTATAAGAGGCTTCCAACTAACTAACTGTACAAGGTGGCATCAACTTCAGGAGAAGTACAAGTGGCAACAAGTTTGACTCCAGACTAGAAGGGAGAAGGGGTTGGTTTTGAATCTTCCATGTGAAAGCAATGAAGAAGGTCACAAGCATACTTAGACTAGGAAAGAAAAGTTCCTTCCTTGGTCTGCAAAACTTGGAGGCCAAGGAAATAGTGCAAATATCCTAGCTCGGTCATTTCAAATTTCTACTTAAGGTTGGTTTCATAGGGTTTAAAAGTTTAGGGTCACTACCAGTGAGGATAAGAACATCAACATAAAGAACAAGGATTATGAGATGACTTCTTACTTTCTTGGTATAGACATTAGGGTCAGAATAACATCTAGAAAATTTGGTATCAAGAAGAAAGTTGTCCATTTTGGCATACCAAGCTTGAGGAGCTTGCTTAAGACCATAAAGAGATTTCTTAAGGGGACAAACAAGGCTGGAGTCATTACGAACATATCCAGGGGGTTGTTCCATGTAGATTTTTTGAAAATCCCCATGGAAGAAGGTAGATTTGACATCCATCTGATGGACCTCCCATTTATGTAAGGCTTGAAGGGCTAGAACAAGGCGAATGGAATTCATTTTGGCTATAGGGGAGAAGGTTTCATTATAGTCAATGCCTTCAACTTGGGAGAATCCTTTAGAAACTAATTGAGTCGTGTGTCTTTCAACACTTCCATCTGATGCATACTTAGTTATGTAGACCCATTTACATATGACAAGTTTTCTTCCTTTTAGAAGAGGTACAAGATCCCAAGTATCATTTGTCATTAAAGAATGATACTCTTCATTCATTGTTGTATCCCAGTATGGATGACCTGAAGCTTCTACAAATGTCTTTGGATCGTGAGTCTCTAAAACTTGAGCCAAAAGAGAGGAGGCTCATTGGAACTATGAACATATCTGACACTGATCTGAAGGATCATTGATAATATCACCACCTGCTTCTCGTGTTGAAAGAACTGATCTAGGAAGCGATGGTGATGGCTTAGGTTCATGTTCAATGGACTCATCTAGAGGAAGGTGAGCATGCGGAGGTGGATTTTCATCCTCATTGTCATCATCATCTGAAGAAGAAACCAGAATAGGAACAGAAGATGGCACAAACGTCGAAAATGGCTCTCAGGCCAAAAAAGACACAAACATCGAATTAGGCTTGTAGGCCAAGAGATTTTCATCAAATTTAACATCTCTTTGAATAAGAATTTCATTTGAATGAGGTTGAAGAAGTCTATAAGCTTTGACATATTCAAAATAACCAACAAAAATACACTTCTCACTTTTAGGTTGTAAAGCTTTCCTTTTCTTATTAGGAATCTGAGCCCATGCTACATTGTCAAATACATGGAAATGGTTTACATCTGGCTTAATGTTATTCTATGCTTCTTCTAGTGTTATATTTTTAAGATCCTTTGTGGGAGTGTGGTTTACTATGTAATTTCAACAGTTAATGGCTTCCACACAATACTTTAGACTTAATCCCTTAGATTAGATCATACAATTAGCCATTTCTTTTAATGTGCATCTCTTTCTCTCGGAAACACCATTTTTCTATGGTGTCTATGGAACAATGTGTCACATTTGGATGCTCTGTGCAGTGCAGTAACTTGTAAAACTATTGTCACATATTTGCCTCCATTATTTGTTCTTAACCTGTAAAGTTGATGTCCATGTTGCTTTTCCATACGGGCCTTGTAGGCCAAAAACTTCGCTATTAAGTTTTAAGAAGTAAACCCAAGTGCGTTTGGAAAAGTCATCAATGAAAGTTAAGATATAGTTGCACCCAGAAAAAGAAGGAGAATAAAGTGGACCACACAAGTCACTATGAACAAGTTGAAAAGGGGTTGAGGCATGCCAAGAAGCATGTTTGTCAAAATTGTCCCGATGATGTTTGTCAAGAACACAACCGGCACAAACACCATCTCTGCAAGAAACAAGAGGAATACCAATCACCATATATTGATTACATAGCTGTTGCAATTAGTGATCGTTTACATAACCAAACCGCTCATGCCAAAGTTTTCTCAAGTTATCGCTATGAGCAACAAAAACTAATGGAAAATGTGATGACCCAAAATTTTCAAACTTGTACAACCTGGTAATATCATCAACAATTTTTGTTGCAAGAACATGCTCAGGATCTTTTAGAACCTTGATTACAACTTGGTGAGGTAAAAACCTTATGGTTTTACCTTCACCTGAATGAGTGATTTGATATACTCATAAAAGGTTGCAAGAAAGATTTGGAACACATAATACATCATTAAAATGACCATTATCTACCTGATCTATTCCAGACCCTACAACACTAAGAGATATATCATCACCAACAAATATTTTCTTGGTGTTACATTCATTTAGAGCAGAAAATATGGCTTTATCCTTAGCCATATGATAAGATGCTCCAAAATCAATAAGCCACTCATTATAATAATAAGTAGAAGTTTTGATGCAGGAGCATCATCGGCAAGCACACGTGGAGAGACAACTCAGCGCCTTAGCGTGCCTTTGAATCATTCAGAATCTTAAACGTTGGTGTTTCCTGCAAATATGTTTTTGAAATAATTGAAAAACTGAAGAAGATCAAACACTTGGGAGCTTAATGATCACGAGTGATCTGGGAGTTTCACTCCTAGACTTTAATGTAACAGAAATTAAGTAGCAATTTATTTTTTCTCGAGTAGACGAGTAGTTGGAGGGATCCCTATGAGCCCTCTAGGATAAATAGAGGTTTTGTATGCCCGAATGAGGCTACTGAAAATTGGTAGGAGATTGTTGTGATTTAGTTATTGATGAGTCTTTAGTTGTTGTTTTATCATAGTTGTAGCCATTTACTTTTGAATGAATATAACAGAGGAAAATTGATCCAATGCATGGTGTTGCTACTATTTACAATTCCATGTTATTTTGTTTTCATGAATGAACGAGTTATGTTGTTGAGTATATGAAACTGTGAGATGTTTGGATAAGTTTCGATTTTTTCTCTTCATTGAGTTCATGCAAGGTGTGCATGCAGTCTACAAGGAGTGCGTTGACAGATTCTGGTTCGAATCAGAAGCTCGGAAGAGATAGCGTGAAACTTCCATTTGAAAGGAGTGCAAAGAGACTGTTGCAAGGTGTGCAGAGTCGCCGCAAGGACTTAAGTCTTGTGTGAGAATCTGTTGCAAGGAGTGATAGAGTCTATTTCGACTCATAAGCTCAGAAGAGATAGCATAAAATTTCCATTTTGCAAGGAGTGCAAAGGGACTACTACAAGGCGTGCACAGTCACCCGCAAGAAGCTAAGTCTTGTGTAAGAATCTGTTGCAAGGAGTGCACAAATCCGAAATTCGACTAAGTGTCGAAGTAATCCTCTAAGGATTCAAAGGGTTCGAAGGAGAAATCTCACGAGAGAAAGTAGGAGAAATCTTCAAGGGAAAGGAAGTTTTGAAGATTTCATGAGCCATTGGCTAATATCCATTCAAGAGGGAGCGGGATCATTCTGGATCGTCGGATCGGGGAAAATTACACGAGATTTAAGTCTATGTGTGCACACAAGAGCAAGGATTCGTCGAAGTCCCAAAGAGGCTAGGGACCGTCCATTATCCAGAGGGACAGGTGGTACAAGATATACAACTTCGGAAGTTTGTAGACAAGGAGAGAACGAAATCGTCGAAGAGCCAAAATAGATCTTGGTCGTTGGTCGCTAGGGGGTTACGTGTCAATAGATCTGAGACTTCTGGGGAAAGTCAATTCGAGGATTTCAGTGAGGATTCGAAACTCCCGAACACCGAAGAGCTGGAGTAAATCGTAGTCGTCTGATTCAGAAGGACACGCGGTAAAGACCCGTGGACTTCGGGTGAGACTACTCCGGGAGAAAGCAAAGGCTGAGAGTTGAAACTCCCCAAGCTCGAAGCGCCAAAGTGAACCACAGCCATCGATCTATGAGGGACATGCATCGAAATATCATCATCTTCAGGTGAAGGCATTCTTGGGGAAAACGAAGACTGAGAATTGAAACTCTCGAAGCTTGAAGAGCGAAGTGAACCACAGTCATCGATCTATGGGGGACACGCATCGACAGATCATCGTCTTCGGGTGAAGGAATTCTGGGAGAAAACAAAGAATGAGAGTTGAAACTCCCGAAGCCCAAAGAGCAAAGTGAACCACAGTCGTCGATCTATGAGGGACACGCGTCACAGATCGTCGTCTCTGGGTGAAAGCACTCCGTGAGAAAACAAAGACTAAGAGTTGAAATTCCCGAATCCCGAAGAACAAAGTGAACCACAACCGTTGATCTATGAGGGACACACATCGACAGATCGTTGTCTCTGGGTGAAAGCACTCCTAGAGAAAGCAAAGACTGAGAGTTGAAACTCCTGAAGCCCGAAGAGCGAAGTGAACCACAGTCATCGATCTGTGAGGGACATGCGTCGACAGATCATCGACTTCGGGTGGAAGTACAGTGGAGGAAACAAGAGTTGAGAGTTGAAAATCTCAAAGTGCAGAATCCCGAAGTGAATCTCGACCGTCGATCTGAGAATGGAAAATCGATGGTGAGGAATCATTGCGAGGAGTGGAGGAAAATTTAGCGAACATGCTAGTTCACAGCCCGCAATTTGCTAGGACCGTTGATCTTGTCGAGATAGGGGATCAACGACCACGATTTAAAGGAGGTTGGGAGAGCACTTTTCTGATTGTGGCTCTCCGATAAAGAGTGAGGATGTTGGAATCCCACAATCTCTATGAACCGTCGATCGACGAACGGGTTGGTATCGACCAGATCGTGACCATGAAAACCCTGAGGGTGATAAGAGGGCATGTGTTTGATTGAGTTTGAGACCCGCAAGGTCTCGAGAGCTGATATAGCTCGAGGATAGTTAATGATCCTTGATCAGGAGGTCAAGCAGCCCGAGGAGAGAAGGGGGTTCTGCATCAAGTGGTATTAGAGATGAATTTTTGCTTGCAGACAACAGGCAAAGGAGAGAGGAGACAACGAAGATAGTCTGATACCATCAAGTGGTATCAGAGCCTGAAATTGTTTTCAGGAAATGAAGAAGAGATTGAAGGTGTACTCTGTGTGTGAGATACAGTCAGCACAATGCCACCAGGAGCCACATTTAGCCAATCGCGCTATAGAAAGAGAAATGAGAGAGCTTCGTGCAAGATTAGAGGCGATGGAGGCAACGCAGAGGAGAGCACCTGATGTTGGGGACATCAGTGATGTAGAAAGTGAAGAAGTAGAAGTTATAGAAGCTGCAAGGGAAAATGTTGTCGAAGAACTCTTACTAAGAGAAGTTCTTATATTGGAAGTTAGAGCCAAGGTAGAGATCCCAATGTATGAAGGCAACTTGGATGATGAAGAATTGTTGTATTGGATAAGATCCATGGAAAAATATTTCGACTATGACGATGTCGATGAGGAGAAAAAAGTGAGACATGTTGTCATTAGGATAAAAGGACATGCAGCACTGTGATAGGATGAACTGCAGGATGATAGGAGGAGCAAAGGCAAATAGAAGATAAAGAATTGGGACAGGATGGTAGCCAAACTAAAGGCTAAATTCATGCCCAAAGATTATCAGATAAATCTGTTCAGGAAGTTGCAGAACCTGAGACAGAATGGTATGACAGTGAAAGAGTACGCGGAGGAGTTCTACAAGTTGAATATCAGGACTGGACAACGAGAGAAGGATGAGGAAAAAGTCGCCAGGTACATAAATGGCCTGAGGTATGAAATCTGGGATGAGGTCAGCATGATGTTAGTAAGGAAAGTAGATGATGCTTATTAGATTGCTCTGAAGGCATAGGAGAAGTTGGCTAGGAAACAGAGGTAGAATCCCAAAAAAAGGCAAGGGAGTTTCCCATGATAAGACACAAAAATCCAAAGGCGAGATTGAGAAACCACACAGTCATTCAGAAAGAGGAGGAAGTTCCCGAGGAAAACAAGGTGGCGGAAGAAGTTATTTTAGAGGAAGAGGAAGAAGCAGAGGAGGAGAAGTAAGGTGTTATGCATGTGGAAAGATAGGACACATGTCTTGGGAATGTCCCAAGAAAAATAAAGAAGGAGGAGATGAAGCTCACATTTCTGAAGCACAGAAAGGGAATGTTGAAGTAGAAGGTACAGAGGATGGAACATCCCTGATGTTGAGGAAGGTTCTCTTAAAACCAGAGTCGGAAATTGAAAAGCTAGTGCAGAGGAACAGTCTATTGAGGATAGCTTTCAAGACGAAAGACAAAGTATGCAAGGTGATAATTGATAGTGGGAGAACTGATAACTTAGTATCCACAGAGATGGTGGAGAAATTGGAGTTGGAGACAACTACACATCCGAAGCCATATAAAGTCTCATGGTTGTAGAAAGGACACCGGGTAATTGTCACTAAACAATGCCTCATTGAATTTAAGATAGGAGGATATAGAGATAAAATTTTGTGTGATGTGATTCCCATATATGTATGTCATGTTTTGTTAGGAAGACCATGGCAGTTTGACAGAAATGTCATTCATGATGGGAAAAAAAATACATACACCTTGGAGAAGAATAGTAGGACACACATGTTGTTGCCAATAGAGGAGAAGAAAGTAAAAGAAGAAGCCAGCACAAGCATACTTCTCATGAGTGGGAAGGAACTCTTGAGTGAAGTCAAGAAGGGACAAGAGATGCAGTTTGTTGTGGTGAGGAAACCCATAGTTGTCCTTACAAGTACTTCGATGGATGATTTTCCTGAAGAAGTTCAAGAGTTGTTGGATAATTTTGTTGACATAGTAGTGGACGAGTTGCCTAACTCATTGCCACCCATCAGAAATATCAGCCATCATATTGATTTGATATTAGGAGAAAGTCTTCCAAACAAACCAACATACCAATTGACACCTCAAGAGAATGAGGAGGTAAAGAACCAAGTCCAGGATTTGTTGGACAAGGGTTTGGTCAGAGAAAGATTGAGTCCATGTGCAGTACCAACTGTGTTGAGTCCAAAGAAGGATGGAGGATGGAGAATGTGTACAGACTCGAGAGCCATTAACAAGATCACCATCAGGTATAGATTTCCTTTGCCAATAATGGATGACTTAATGGATTGTTTGAGTGTGGAAAATTTCTTTTCTAAGATAGATTTGAAAAGTGGATATCACCAGATAAGGATGAGAGAAGTTGATGAGTGGAAAACAGCCTTTAAGACAAATGAAGGGTTGTATGAATGGTTTGTTATGCCATTTGGCTTAACAAATGCCCCAAGTACTTACATAAGAATGATGAATGAAATACTGAAATATTTCATTGGAAAGTTTGTGGTTGTATATCTGGATGATATATTGGTATTTAGCAAGACTAAAGAGGAGCATTTGAGACATCTGACATTAGTGATGAGGAGACTACAGCATGAGAAGTTGTTGATAAATCTGAATAAGTCCTCTTTTATGAAGACAGAACTCATTTACTTGGGTTTTGTGATCTCTTCAAATGAATTGAAGATGGATCCAGAGAAGGTGAAAGCAATCAAAGAATGGTCATCACCAAGGAGTATGTTTGAAGTGATAAGCTTCCATGGATTAGCAAGTTTCTATAGGAAGTTCATCAGAAATTTCAATGGAATTTGTGCACCAATGATGGATACAATGAAGAAGAAGCACAAGTCTTTTATATGGATAGAGGAGGCCGAGGGGAGCTTCAATATATTGAAGGAGAAGATAACAGAATGATCAATTCTGGTCTACCAAATTTTGGAAAGACATTTCAAGTGAGATGTGATGCAAGTGGAATTGCAATTGGAGTAGTCTTGAGCCAGGATAATAAACCAGTTGCATATTTCAGTGAGAAGTTGAATGATACTAAGAGAAAGTACTCCACATATGATAAAGAATTTTATGCCATAATTCAAGCCTTGAAGAAATGGAGGCACCACCTTGTTCCAAAGGAATTTGTCTTGTACAATGATAACCATGCTTTACAATTCATAACCAGACAGGAAAAAATAAACCAGAGACATGCAAAGTGGATTGAGTTTCTGCAGAATTTTACTTATGTCATAAAACATATTTATGGTAATGTAGACAAAGTTGTTGATGCATTGAGCAGGAGATGTTTGATTCTGTAGGAATTTCAGGTCAAGACCTTGGGGTTTGAACACCTTAAGGATATGTATTGTGATGATCCATATTTCAAGGAACCATACGAAGCATGTGCAAATCATGTACTGAGAGATAGAAGCCAATGGACAGAGTATATGATTCAAGAGGGATTTTTGTTCAAGGGCAATCAGTTATGCATACCAAAATGCTCAATGAGGGATAACCTTTTGAAAGAAAAGCATAGTGGAGGATTGGATGGACATTTCGGCCAGGATAAAACATTGGCACAGTTGAGCAGTGCATATTACTGGCCAGGTATGAGGACAAAAGTGATAAATTTTGTAAAAATATGTAGAATCTGCCAACATGCAAAAGGCAAAAGACAGAACACTAGATTGTATCAACCATTTCCAATACCAAAGAGGCCTTGGGATGCAATAAGCATGGATTTTTTGTTGGGACTGCTAAGAACATAAAGAGGATGTGATTCCATATTTGTGGTGGTGGATAGATTTTCAAAAATGGCACACTTTATCCCATGCCAGAAAACCAGTGATGCAACACAGATTGCAAATTTATTTTTCAAGGAAGTTGTTCGACTTCATGGATTACCCAAAAGTATTGTCTCAGACAAAGATACCAAATTCGTTGGTCATTTCTGGAGAACACTGTGGAAGAAGTTGGGGACAGATTTGTCCTTCAGCTCAGCTTATCACCCTCAGACAAATGGACAGACTGAGGTGGTGAACAAAATTTTGGGAAACTTATTGAGGAGTCTGGTTACTGAGCATCATAGTCAGTGGGATCAGATTCTACCACAAGCAGAATTTGTATACAATGATTCACCAAACAGGAGCACTAGGACGAGCCCATTCCAAATAGTGTATGGAATGCATCCAAGAGGAGTAGTTGAGTTGAGAGACTTGGAACAGAGTGAGATCAAAAGTGTTGGAGCAGAAGATTTTTCTGCATAAATGTAGAAGCTCCATAGCCAAATCAGAGAGCAGTTGCAGAACTCTAGCCAAGAGTACAAGCATGGAGTTGATCAACATCGCAGAGAGCTTCAATTTGAAGTAGGAGATCAGGTTCTGCCACATCTCGAGAAAGAAAGGTTTCCAAGGGGAACATATAACAAGTTGAAGATGAAGAAGATAGGGTCATGTAAGATCTTAAGGAAGTTTTATGCAAATGCCTATGAGATTGACCTGCCAGATGATGTGGGCATATCACCCATATTCAACATATCAGACCTGTATCCTTACAGGGAAGATGACACGGAGAGATCACAAGATTAAGAGAAGATTCAATGGGAAAAGCAAATTCCTGTAGTGGAAAATCCACAAATGGAGAAGATCGTTGATCAGAGGATTAGAAAGAAGACCAGGAGGAAGGCCTATTTGAAAATTTGGTCAAGTGGAAGGGACACCCGATAGAATATGCCAGTTGGGAAAATGAAGCTGATATCCAGAAGCATGGAAAGTCAGTGCAAGAACTCATGGACATGAGTCCATGAATTTTCATCCAGGGGAGTATGATACAGGAACATCATCAGCAAGCACACGTGGAGAGACAACTCAACACCTTAGTGTGCCTTTTAATCATTTAGAATACTAAATGTTAGCGTTTCCTGCAAATATGTTTTTGAAATGATTGAAAAACTAAAGAAGATCAAAAGCTTGGGAGATGAACGATCACGAGTGATCTGGGAGTTTCACTCCTAGACTTTAATGTAACGGAAATTAAGTAGCAGTTTGTTTTTTCTCGAGTAGACGAGTAGTCGGAGGGAGCCCTATGAGCCCTCTAGGATAAATAGAGGTTTTGTATGCCCGAATGAGGCTGCTGCAAATTAGTAGGAGATTGTTGTGATTTAGTTGTTGATGAGTTTTTAATTGTTGTTTTATCATAGTTGTAGCCATTTACATTTCAATGAATATAACAGAGGAAAATTGATCCAATGCATGGTGTTCCCACTGTTTACAATTCCCTGTTATTTTGTTTTCATGAATGAACGAGTTATGTTGTTAAGTAAATGAAACTGTGAGATGTTTGGATAAGTTTTGATTGTTTTTTCTTCGTTGAGTTCATGCAAGGTGTGCATACAGTCCGCAAGAAGTTCGTTGACAGAGTCTGGTTCGACTCAGACGCTCAGAAGAGATAGCGTGAAACTTCCATTTGCAAGGAGTGCAAAGAGACTGCTACAAGGTGTGCACAGTCGCCGCAAGGACTTAAGTCTTGCATGAGAATCTACTGCAAGGAGTGACAGAGTCTGTTTCGAATAATAAGCTTAGAAGAGATAGCGTAAAATTTATATTTTTCAAGGAGTGCAAAGGCACTATTGCATGGCATGCATAGTCGCCCGCAAGACACTAAGTCTTGCGTAAGAATCTGTTGCAAGGAGTGCACAAATCCGAAATTCCACTAAGTGTTGAAGTAATCCTCTAATTCAAAGGGTTCGAAGGAGAAATCTTACGAGATAAAGCAGGAGAAATCTTCAAGGGAAACGAAGTTCTGAAGATTTCACGAACCATCGGCTAAGATCCGTTCAAGAGGGAGCAGGATCATTCTGGATCGTCGGATCGGGGCAAAGTACATGAGCTTTAAGTCTCTGTGTGCACATAGGAGCGAGGATCCGTGAAAGTCTCGAAGATGCTAGGGACTGTCCATCATCGAGAGGGACAACTGGCGCAAGATCTAAGACTTCAGATGTTTGTAGACAAGGAGAGAGCAAAATCGCCGAAGAGCCAAAATAGATCTTGGTTGTTGGTCGCCAGGGGGTTACATGTCAACAAATCTGAGACTTCGAGGGAAATTCACTTCGAGGATTTCAGTGAGGAGTCAAAACTGTCGAACCCCAAAGAGCCGGAGTAAATTATAGTCGTCTGATTCAGAAGGACACGCGATAGAGACCCGTGGACTTCGGGTGAGACTACTCTGGGAGAAAGCGAAGGCTGAGAGTTGAAAATCCTGAAGCCCAAAGAGCCGAAGTGAACCACAGTCGTCGATCTATGAGGGACACACGTCAACAGATCATCGTCTTCAGGTGAAGGCATTCCGGGAGAAAACGAAGACTGAGAGTTTAAACTCCCGAAGCCCGAAGAGTGAAGTGAACCACATCCATCGATCTGTGAGGGACACACGTCAACAGATTGTCGTCTCCGGGTGAAAGCACTCTAGGAAAAAATGAAGTCTGAGAGTTGAAACTCTCGAAGCCAGAAGAGCGAAGTGAACCACAGTCGTCAATCTGTGAGGGACACACATCGACAAATCATGATCTCTAGGTGAAAGCACTCTTGGAGAAAGAAAAGACTGAGAGTTGAAACTCTCGAAGCACGAAGAGCGAAGTGAACCATAGCAGTCGATTTGTGAGTGACGCACATCGACAAATCGTGGAATTCGGGTGGAAGTACTGTGGAGGAAATGAGAGTTGAGAGTTGAAACTCTTGAAGCGCAGAATCCCGAAGTGAATCTCGACCATCGATCTGAGAATGGAAAATTGATGGTGAGGAATCATTGCGGGGAGTGGAGGAAAATTTAGCGAGCGTGCTAGTTCGTAGCCCGCAAATTGCTAAGACCGTTGATCTTGTCAAGACAAGGGATCAATGACCACGATTTAAAGGAGGTTGGGTGAGCACTTTGCCGATTGCGGAAATAGGGCTCTTTGATAAAGAGTGAGCACATTGGCAGCCTGCAATCTCTGTGAACTGTCGATCGACATACAGGTTGGTAATGACCAGATCGTGACTGTGGAAACCCTAAGGGTGATAACAGGGCCTATGTTTGATTGCATTTGAGACCCGCAAGGTCTTGAGGAGATGATCATGCTCGCGAATAGTTAACTATACTTGACCAGGAGGTCGAGCAGCCTGAGGAGAGAAGAAGGGTCTACATCAAGTTGCATTGAAGGAGAAACCAAAAGCAAAAAGTACATTTCCACGAGAAGAAGAGTTAGAAGAAGAAGAATTGGTAGCGATGTTATGCTTCTTCATCGATGCTTCCAAAGCTTCCATATTCTTAAAACATCTGGACTCCACATGACCATCTTTCCCACAAAATTTGTAATGTTTGTCAGTCTTCTTATTTTTAGATTTTTCTCATTTGTCACCATTAGGAGCAGAAGCTAGCTAAGAGGGTTTGGGACCCTTGTTTTTCTTTTTGTTGTGGCAAGGATGTATTTTCTTGGGATTCTTGGATTTATCTTTCTGTTAAACCACTAAGGCTTTGTTGGATGTACCTACAGTGTTAATCAATCCAAGTTGCACAATCTTACCTTACTCTCTAATTAGAGAATCACAAAAGGACTTGAGAGAGGGTTTTTTATAAGCACTCCCTGGAGATTCTCTACTGGCATAAATGTAGATACAAAAACATAATATGAACTACCAATCTTAGAAAGAATAACATATATGCATTGATCTTCCTTCAGATCCAATTGGCACTCTATACACAAAATTCTAAGTGTTTTAAACTTAGATAAGCAATATTCAATGCAAGGAAAATAATTTGGAATTAAAGTCATTAACTGATTTTACAACTATTGAGCTCGAATAATATTGTGTTTACCAAACACAACTTCAATATTTTCACAAGATTTGTTGGGGGAATTAATTTATTTAAGGTGAAACCTTAAATCAGAAGAGATGAACATTAGGATTAGTCCATAGGCTTCGTCATTCTTATTAATCCGTTTGGCATGTTTGTCATCATCAGTGGGTTCTTGTTCTTTTCCCAAGGTAATCTAGTACATTCCTTTACTTCTTAATAAATCCTCCATATGGGATTTCCATTGGAAGTAATTGGTGATAGTAAGAAAAATATCACTGGGAGAAGCCATATTAAATATGTAGATAATATGGATTTAAACATTGAAATTGATGGTATAAATGGAAATCTCTCGAAAAAATAAGTTGTTTAAAAGAAACAACATTGAAAACATACTTCGAATGCGAAAGTTATGCCCTTTTGAAAAAAGACATAACTGATGACCAAATAGCCATGTGGCAGGTAGAAGTTGGTCCACGTGGTGATACCCCTCCTAATAACCTCACTTTTACAAATAAGTTGTTTATGAAGTGACCCACTTTTATAGAATAAGAAGGGATCACTTTTACAATGAAGTTACTTTATAAATGAAAGTTGCATGCAAAATAAATAACTTTAAAATAAAATATTAAAGCTACTTATAGTGATTCACTTTTATAATTTAACTGAAATACACTTTACAATGGATGCATGAACTTTTTCAAAAAAAGTAACAAAAAAGAGACTTGAACTCAAGACCTCTTACTCAGTAAGGAAACTTTTAACCAAGTGAGCTAGCACAAAACATATTATATTATTTAGAAGGAGGATTGGGGTTGTTGTTGTTGTGGTGGTGGTGGTGGTGGAAGACAACCTTGAAGAGCGTACTCATGAAAAAATATTTTCACTCAAGAAAAAAAATTTGCTTCTCGACGACAACAAGGGTTGGATCTCGGTTAGCTTACTCGGAAAATGCAAATTTCCCTTTGTTTTTGATTTACCGAGATCGCATAGAGTGCATGACAAAGAACATACACAGACAAGAAAACCCTTTCTGCTATGTTTTTGATTTGTCGAGATCACAAAGGGCATAGGGAAAAGAGCATACGCAGATAAAAAAGAGCAACAACTCAGAAAATGAAAAACAGAAAATTGAAATGGTATCTCTACAAAAATTTACAAAAGGCATATTCGAGCTTTATACCTCCAAATCTTACTAAAATAGTCATATTTTGGGAAAACAAAAACCTTTTCGAATGAAACAAAAAGGCATTCCTAATGAAATGAGAGCTCAGAATGCAATGGAATAGTCCTCTCATCCCATAAATGTACGAAAATGATAGAAACCATAGATGTGGAAACATAGCTTCACGATCACGATCTACAATGCAAGTTGATCTTCAAATGCGCTTTGATACCATGTTCGACAACACAGATATTCCAACAGAGGATGAAAATCTTCAGTAACCATTCACACAAATAAATCAAATATCAACACACCAATTTTTTTACATGGTAAAACCCATGTGGGGAAACATCCATGTCCCCAGCCAACGTGGCCACTTTGAGCAATTTATTAATGCAAAAGAAAAATATTACAAAGGGGATTATAAGAGAGTTTCTTACAAGTGATCATTGGCAAATGACCCTCCATGATATTTAAATAAAGATCATGGACCAATCATTTGTTAAGCCACAGATCAATGTAGTTGTTAAGATTGAGGACATTATGAATTGTCATATCACTCTATGTTGGGAACATATCGCGATCGTCGGATGACCTAACTACAAATGCATACTAATGAATATTAAAAAAACACACTTTTACCGAATGATACATTATACCAAGTCGATATTAAATAACTCCTAAGTGTCTAAATATCCTAACAAGAAGGGCGTTCCACCCAACCATAGACTTGTTGTTCTAGATCTCAACAACAAGTCACCCCTAAGTTGGGCTAGGAATCCATAAAAGAAGGGTGACTCTCACAGTCCGTTCACAACTCAATAAACCACAACCCACTGGTATTCTCCTACATTTATCCCGAATTTCCTTCAGCTCTCTTCCTCTTGACCTTCCCAACCCAAGGAATGTACCCCTTCACTGGTCTCATTCCATTGGACGTCCCATTAATTTATTAGGGTCTCTCTAGCTCGGGTAACCAGGAATATCTTTGATCAGAACTCAAGGGAACTCTCTGCCAAGAGAACTACCAACAAATAACAATAAACATGTGTTGTTATAATGAAACTCACTCAATAATTCACTCTTCAGACTTGACAACATGGATCTTCAATTTCCATCTCCAAAATGCTCCAGCATGCTCCAAAATTCACCCAGCCTTCTTGCTCTATCTCCAGTGCTCTTTTTTCATGTTCTCCCCCTATTGTTCATGCTCAAAACTGAATGTGAAAAACTGCATATTGTCCCCATACAAATTTCCTTTATTTTCCCAAGATAGTTGACTGCTCACTACTCCCAATGTTGATTGCACTTTAGCCCCATGCTTCCAATAACTATGGGATGTGACTCTCACACCCACCCTCTTACATGAGTTTAGTGATTAGGCTCTCATACACGCAAACATAAATAGAAAGTGTCCCCAAATGATAATAAAATTCAGAAATATGGGTTTGAATGAATACAAACCATTTCCCCCCTCGGCCCCTCTTAGACATTCCCTAGGCATCCCCCTTCTCTTGTGGATTAATCATCCCATGTCTCTATCCATATTCCTAGTACCCAGTATCACGTTATATTTATTGAAATTCAAAAATACATTTCACATATCACATATCACATCGTTTGGCCATAGTCATATTCATATCTACATTATGAATTAATTAAACTAGGGGTTATAGTGGGGATGTTACACTTAGCAAAGGGGTATTCCCAGGTAGAGGAAATTGATTTTGGTGACATTTTTTCTCATGTTGCTTTGACCTCTATTAGAGCTCTTTTGTCTGTTGTTATTTCTTTTGATCTTGAACTAGAACAGATGGATGTGATGACAATGTTCCTACATGGGGATCTTGAAGAAGAAGTCTACATAAAATAGCTAGAAAGTTTTGGAGTGAAGCGAAAGAAAGAGTTGGTTTGCAAGCTAAAAAAGTCCATGTATCGGTTAAAGCAAAATCCAAGGATATGGTATCAAAAGTTTGATACTTATATTTTGGAACTTGGTTTCACAAGGAGCAAAGATGATCACTATGTGTATTTCAAGTTAGTTGGTGATTATTTTATTTATGTGGTTTTGTATGTTGATGATATGTTGTTGATTGGAAACAACAAAGAAATTATCAAAGAGGTAAAAACTAATTGTCTTCTAAATTTGATATGAAAGATCTTGGCACTACAAATTTTATCTCGAGAATGAAAATTAAAAGAGATTGGGCAAAGAGGAAACTCTAGTTGAATAAGAGGAAATATGTTGAGACAATATTGTAGAGGTTTACTATGCATGAATGCAAACCGGTTAAGGTCCCTATTCCTGTAGGTGTAAATTTATATGTAGATCAATATCCCAAGACACATGAAGAGGAAGAGGACATGTCTTGTGTTCTTTATGCTAGTGTTGTTGGCAGTTTGAGGTATGCAATGGTCGATACTAGACCATACATTGCACATTCGATGAGAATTTTAAGAGGTATATGTCAAAACTAGGGAAGGAGCATTTGACAACTATAAAGTGGGTTTTCAGGTATTTGTGTGGCACTATAGATTACAGAATTTTCCATCAAGAAAGATTTGGTGCAAATAGAGTGTTTGACATACATGGATTTTTTTACACAGACTGGGCTGGAGATTTGGATCACGGAAGCTCTACAAGTGGTTATGTGTTTAACTTATTTGGAGGACCAATTAGTTGGATGAGCAAGAGACAGTCTGTAGTTGCACTCTCAACTACATAACCTGAACATATTGCAACCACTCATGCAAGTAAGGAAGTTGCATGGTTACAAATATTGTGCTCATGTATTGGGTTTGTATGACAAGCTATAAGATTAGATTGTGACAATCAGAGTGTGATATTTCTAGCAAAGAATCATGCTTATCATTCTAAGACAAAGCACATTGATGTTCAGTATCACTTTGTGAGAGACATGGTTGAAGATACGAAGGTGTTGTTGGTGAAGGTGGACACTTTGAAGAATATTGCAAATTCATCGACAAAGTCTATAAGTACTAAGAAGTTCTCTTTGTGTAGAGGAGCAATGGGCATAGTTGTCCTAAATTATTAATCATTGTTGGCGCGCGCGCAGGTAGGTTCAAGACCCTGGGTTCAAGTTACTTAGTCCAACAAAACCCTACAGACACCAGCCCTTTCGGCATCACCTGCATGTAGGAGAAGTCTCACCTGAGGTATCTTTATGGGGACTGCAAGAACCAAGATTCTGCAGTGGTGAAGGAAAGATTGGAAACCCACTCTGTCATACCTATATTTACTTAATTTCACATGCACACATTCATATATTCATGTCATTTAGGGGTTAAACATACAACAATGGTTACTGTGCACTACTATATCATTAATATCATCAAAGATAACCATACATTCTCATTAAAGCCTTGAATTAACACATCTAAGAATACAATTATACACAGGTACCATGGATTAACATCTAAGCATACATTTCTACACATGTTTACCATGGTTCACCACCCTTCGAGCTACGTCCACAAAATATTTTCTTCTTTATTATATTTGAGTATCTTGATTGCGCTCTGTGTTACAATGGATGCTTAGCATACAATATTCCTCACATCTGTAACTTCTTTACAATGCTCTTCTCTCTGAAACTCTCTTTTTCTCTCAATCTCGTGAATCCCTCGAACTCGTAGATCCTTTACATATTTTATACATTATTCTCAAGTTATTTTTCCAGCTTATAATGAGTTGGCTACCACTCATGCTCGACTGGTGACAACTCATTATGAGTTGGATACAGCTCATGCTTGACTGGTTTTCCCAGATTTTACGCTAGTTGTTCTTTCTTGTCCCCCGTCTTCTCCTCTTTCCTCTCTCTTCTTTCTTGATCTTCTTATGCCTTCGCCCTTCCTGTGCCTTTTCCATGTACCTCATCTCTTCTCACCGTTCCATCCCCAAAACTACCTTCTGAATGGGCCCACAACACTCACATGTGGCTCATCTCGAACCACTTAAGCATGTTTTGTTACGCTCCTCCATGCCTTGGTAAATTTCTGGAGGGTATCCTTCATTGCTTGTACTATTGTTGCTAGTTATGCTTCCTTGTTCACTATTTCCTCTATCATTTGCGTTGTCAAACTAGTAATTTTGTCGTTGGTGTCTTACGTTGCTAATGTTGTAATGCTTTGCGCGGTAGGTAGTTCTTCTAGTACCATGATCGATTCATCATGTCTCGGTTGTAATTCTTGTGTGATCTTTCGTTGTTCTTCCTTCAGTTGTTCCACTGCACTATATAGTTTCATGTTAGCTAGGAGTGTTGTCATTCTTTTTTCTGGTGGTAGAGTATTTGCACGCTCATTGGCCTGATGCGCTTGTTCCTGCGTAGTCCTTATTTTCCCTTCCAATGCTTGCAACTCTGGGTTGGTAGTAAGCTCTATCCAAATGCATGTGCCTTCGTTGCACATATTTATGCATTCTTGTTCCAAGATTTTGATCTTTGGCACTGCTATCTGAGTCGTCCTTTCCCTTTGTTCTCTTTCTTCTAGTAGTGTCCCTGGCAGTGTGCGCAGTTCCAACTCGATGATCTTGTTCTGGAGTCCCTTGATGAGGATATATGCTCTTCTATTGTGGCCTCTACGACCAATGGTACTTCTAGGACTTCTTTGAATAAGTTATGGACTATTACTTGGATTTTCTCTATCAAACATTCGACTTCATCCTTTTCCTTCAAGGCTATGCAGACATTTGATTCTCCCTCTTCTTTATCTTTCAATGCTTTCTTAGCCCTAACTTCTACCTTGCTCTTATGTTTCAAGGATTTATCTACCTTTCCTTCAGCCTCGCTCTTCTCTTTTACTGTGCGTTCCACTTATTTCTCTACTATGCACTTTTCATGTACTGCAATGGAAAATTGCTTTTGTAGTTCCATCTTCTCAGCTTCTTCTTTCTCTAATTCACTAGCTGCAGTGTCTGCTCGATGACGTAGTTCCTATATGATCCCTGTGTGCAAGCCCTGTAATACTTCCATCGACCTCTGTGACACGACTAGGTCCAAGTGTCTTAGTCCTTGTAGCTTCTCTTGTACTTCGAGGTTGGGTAACTTGAATGTCTCTACTGGAATCTGGATCACTCTGCGCTCTGTTGTTAGTTGTGTTCGTACCACAATCCTTACTTCCTCCGTTATGCCTTCTTGGCCTGTGTCAAACCCTTATGCAGGTGTTAGTCGGATTGTTTCCAATAACTGTTGTAACATCAGACATTGGTCCTGCACCTATGTTTGTAGTTCGTCCTTCTTCTTTGTGGTATCTTCGAGGACTTCCTTCATGACATCCCTTAGTTGGTAGACAATTCTGTCCATGTCATCATATATTAGTGTGTATATGACTAGTGTCTTTTGGGCCTTTGTCTTCTTCCACGTAGATGAACTTGTGCTTTGGTCCTATCATTTATTCCCTGTCTTAGGTGGATGATGTGGAGGTTGGTCTGTTGGTTTTATTTCTAGTGCGTCCTCTGTGCCATTTCCTTGGTTTGTGTCCTCTACCCCATTTCCTGGCAGCTTCATCTCTACATATGTGCATTGTGTCACCTCGTCGTTCTCCTATTGCACTGTTGCATCCCCTTATGTTGGGACCTTCCAGTATGGTTCCCAATCCTACATGACTAGGTGGATTTCTTCTCCTGTTTGGTAGCCCTGGCTGCTTTTATACCCTGTTTCTAATTGTGCACTAGTCTTCACGCCTTCCCTCCTGTCTCATGTATTCGTAGTGTGACAAGTGTTAGCGTTAATGGTGCTTTATTGCCAAATCCAATGTTGGATTTTTGTCATGTACTGCCCCTCTGTCCTACATATCAATGGTTTTTTTATTTTACTCCCTGTCATTATGATGGATTTATGACTTGGATTTATGGTGGCTTTATACCTAGTTATAACGATAGTTTAATGACTTGTCCTTATCCACCTGTAACTATAGTTTCTTCCCTTTTCATACTTTCATCGGTCTTGTCGTGTGGGATGGTGTAGTTGTTATTGTACAATTTATATCTTTTGTGTCGGGTCTTCTTGGTTGGTGTAGTTTCCCCTCTCTACGTGGATCCCATTGTCATTTTGTATGTACGCATTCTCTTTTTTTTTCGTGCGTGGTTCCTCCTATTGTGCACCTTGCTGACCCTCTTCATAGAGTTTTAGTCGACTTTCATTCACCTGTCCTTTCAATGCTTCTCCATTAAGTGTTTCCAACTGTGCAACACCTGCCTATGTTACCTCTTTGATCACATATGGTCCTAACCAATGCATACGACACTTACCTGGGTGTTGCATAAATTTGTTATCATATAGTAATACCGAGTCACCTACTTGGAATTTTTTCAACTTAATGTGTCTATCATGCCATGCTTTTTCCCTTGCCTTTTGAACCTGTTGGTGAAATCTTGTGATCAATCTATCTTCCTCAAGATGTACTAGTTGTAATAGGTGTTCATGTATTGTGCCTGAATCTGAAAGATCTGTGATAGTTGCAACATGCATGCTTGGTATAATAAACTCCATCTGCATGAGTGCCTCCTGCTCGTATACCAACTTGAAAGGTGTTTTCCCTGTCAATTTCTTGTTGGTTGTCATGTATTCCCATAATACAACAAAGATTCTTAAGTCTCAGTCATCTCTTCCTACGTTGTAGAATTTTGTCAATGCATTCTCTAGGATTTTGTTGAATGTTTCTACCGTGCCATTGGCCTATGGATGGTATGGCATACTCTTCTAATGGTGAATTTGGAATTCTTAAGTCAGAGCTTCTATGGTATTATTGATGAAGTGTGTCCCTTGATCACTCATCAATGTTCTTGGACATCCAAATCAAGTTACTATATTCTCGAACAAGAAGTGTGCAACCGTCTCTGTGCTGCAATCCATAACTAGTGCATCTTCTGCCCATCGAGTCAGATACTCTATGGTCTTAATAATGTACCTCACCCCTGATCATCTTGTTGGTGGTTTGATTGGTCCAATGAAGTCTATGGACCACTTATCAAAAACATGTAATGTAACTTATGGATTCAATGGCATATCATCCCTTTTGGAAGGATTTCCATCCCTTTGACAAACATCACATGTCTAATAATATTCCTTTGCGTCCTTTTGGAGTGTATGCCACCATAGACCTACGTGTAAGATATTTTATGCATTAGCTTTACCTTCATAATGTCCTCTTGTTATCCTGTCATGCGTTTCTACCAATATAATTGGTCTTTCGTGTTCGACCACATAGTGTCGCAATATTTCGCCTGCGCCCAGTTTATATAGGCTTCCTGCAATCAATTGGTAGTTCGAAGCCTTCACTACTAACTATTTTTTCTGTGCAACAATCATGTCTGAGGGGGGCCATCCCTGTACTTAAGAACTGTACAATATTTGTAAAATAATCGTCCACCATCTTAACTAAAAATAATTGTGCATCTAGCAAGTTGTCATTTAGGTTTCTTACCTCTTCTCCCGAGAGTACGTGTGTTACACATTATTTTCGTCACCCATATGATCGTTAATGATGTAAACCTATATGTTGCCTTCAGAGGGGTCAGTGGCCTGAGTTCCTAAAGAGAGAAGGGAGAAGAGCTTTTCCTGAGAAAAGAAGTTGCATTTTCCTATGTAAAAACCTTATAAAAAAGTATGTTCGCAGGTTGCTATATAGGCAAGGTGCGAGAATGACCAATTCTCGCAGGTTGCACTATAGCCAGCGTGCGAACAGTTCGCAGGTTGCACTATAGCTAGGGTGAGAGAATGCCAGCACGTGGGAAAAATGAGCGTTTTCTCGAATCTTCTAGAAGGAGAAGCTTCTATGGTGAGGTGGCATCCGAATGGTTTGGATCTTACTCGCTTTCATGATTTAGTGGGATCATCCTAACCTCCTCACCTTATCTTCTTCAGCTTATAAAAGGAGAAGGGGTTCTTAGCTTTTGTAAGCTTGAGCTTTTGTTAGCTTGTGGGTTCTTGTTCTTTGGCTTGGAATTATTGGCTTGGTTAGAGTGGCTTTAAGATTTGTTTTGTCAAGATAGAGTGTATCAGATCTATGATCTCAGAATCCTTGGAGCAAGAAGTGTGTGGGGAACGAAGGACAGTTGGAAGGGACCTTACGACATCAAGGCAACGGTTGTAATCTCTCTTTCACATTTAATATGATACAGTAATATGTTTCTTTCCCATAAAGTTAGATTTACTTTATTACATAACTCCTTGATCATATGTATAGATTAGCTATTGAATATATTATTTGCTTTCACTTTGGTTGGTTTGTGTTGTTTGATCTTGACTGCACAAGAGCGCTGGAGTGAAGCTGGAGCAACAAAGATTAAGGAAGCAATTACAAGGTACATATCTTCTTCTCACTTCCCATTTAATTCAATAGTTAGATCTAGGGAAAGCGGTATATTCTGTTCTGTTTTGTTCTAGATCCAGGTGGATCTAGAGAGATCGGTTTGTGTCCGCACTTACGGATTAATCCTGAAACAAAATTGGCGACTCCACTGGGGAACGGATTGTTTCCTAGTTAGTCTAGTTTCCCTTGCTTTGATTGCTTGTTTTCTGGTCTTTGAGTCTGTGAGAGATCCATCAAGACTCTATGGATCTGAGAGTTCTCTCAGAAATTTTGCCCTTTTTCAAATTTTTTCTTGTTTACAGGCATTCTCGCACTGTACCCTTTAGTGGCCTGCGAGAATCACTTGGGTTCGCACCCTGGTGTTCAGTCCAGTGCGAACACCTCGCA
>ML776565.1:518290-559782 GCA_009831015.1 Picea engelmannii
TATTACGGGGGTCACTTGAAGGTATACCCACAATGATGAGTGGAAGCCTCTCAAGTTGATTTCAGGCTAGATACCCTGCCCTTGCATGTGGATCGGATTGTCGATTATTTCCCCAGGCATCTTTGTTGTTTGTGGTAACCTTAGTAGCCTATCTTCTTAGGGTCTTACACAAGGTGACTGTGGAGTGGAAAGTCTCCACGATACCTGGAATCAACGTTGGCCATACTCACTTGAACTCCTTGGAAGGTATACCCACGATTATGTGTGGGAGCTTGCACCAGGGTGTAAGTCCGTTAAGCAAGTCGTCAACGTAACTTTTCCACCCTCGCCCAACCCCTTCTTATCTCGACGTTGGATTTCATCACCAACTAGTGACTTCGGAATTGGAAGGTCTTGTTTGCTTGGTTTTTTTATTCCTAAATTTTACTAGCACATGTTGTTTGTCTACTTAAGTTGGCCATATAATTTATTTCGTAAGTTTTTAGCTCGATCACAATTGACCCTCCACGTCGTTCACGTAGAATGCAAGGACTACCCCGAGAAGATCTGGAAGGTTCTCCACCCTTGCCTATCAACCCACCGGAGGGCTCTCCTCAACAAAGTGAAGTCCAAGACGTTTCCACTCCACAAGTGGAAAGAACTAACTCTTTAGAACGATTATGAATTACCAATTCTCGAGAGGACTTCCGACTTCTTCACGACTCTGTGAGACGTATTGTTCGAGTGAATTCTTCCGGAGAAATTGTTGTTGAATCTTCTGGATTACTGACCGGACCTTTCACGGGACCTGAGGGTCAAGATCCTTTTTGGACTACTGGCATTTTTAGACGGGGTCTCTTTGGCTCAGGAGCAGGCGTTGATATCACTATCACACCTGAGAAGCCCGAAACATCCGATCCAGACGCAATACCTTTTACTACTGCCTATTATTTCCCTGGTTCAGACGCTCCGCCAGCCGACCACATCTTGACTATCCCTCTTCAAATGGCCCATTATACAATGGTCCTATATACTACGAGTCCTCACACCGGGAATACGGTGGCTAGCCAAGCTCCCATTGGCACGTTGTTTTCGCCTAGATTCACCCCAACACTTCCCCCCAGATATCATGCATTGAATGCTTCTATTCTCGCTCCTACACAAATCCCATCTGGGACTCTTGACATTTCCACTCCTTCTGGGCACCATCTCGTTCCTGGTTTTATTCCGACACTTCCTCGACCCCCTTCCAGCGGGTCTCTTCCATCCCCTATTGGAGGCACCAACCCTAGTGGCACCATCCAGTCTTTCACACCTCATTACCAGATTCATGTTGGTGGATAATTTCACCAAGGAGGCCAAACCGAATTCCCTTTTGCAGGACAAATACCAATTGGGACACAACCCCCGATTGGAGGGCAACCCCCACCTATCCCACCCTATGGACAAAACATACCTCCATATTTGGCCCAGTATTGGAACCATCTTATCCAAAACAACCCTCATTTGACTGGGGGGAAACCGCCTCAAGTTATCTCTTTCATACCCCCTAGTACAGGCCAACCATATCTAGGTCAGTCCAATATTATTTGGGGCTCGAATGCTCAACCCCACATCCCTGTTCAAGGGAACATCCCTCACCAATACAACCCTATAAATTATCTTCCTCCACACCAACAACCGAATATGCTCGGATCTTCGCATTATATGCCAATTTCTTACAGTCCTACTGGTCTATCGACGTGACTCCCTACCCAAAGTCACCAATACCCCCACGTGAATAGACAATTACCCTTCTTAGCCACCCTGGACCTCCCTGATTTGTCGAGAATTTTAAATGATCCTATCCATCACTCTCCTCAATGGCCCGTGATACCGACCAAACTACCATCCAACATTCCTAAATTCGATGGTAAACCAAGAGAGGACCTGAACAATCATGTAATGACTTTCCACCTTTGGTGTTCATCCAACTCCTTGATGGATGGCTCTATTCGTTTACATCTTTTTCAGCGAACTCTCATGGGTTCCGCCACGAAGTGGTATATAGAATTACCATGAGGCTTCTTCACCAACTTTAACACCCCCGCCATGGCTTTCCTCACCCACTACCAGTTACCGATCCATTACGAAACGGGAACCGAAATTTTGAGTTCTTTCAAACAAACCAAAGCCACTCATATCTATGATCACATTCATGAGTGGCGACGGAGACGACGTCTCATCAAACTCAAACTTCTCGATCAGTTACTGGCCAAGTGGTTCATGAAATCATTCATGAATGACATCGCTCATGACATCACCATGGGTGGAGTTGTCACAGAAGAACAGGCGATCAGTCGTGCTCAATATCTTGACCTCGTTTACTCACAAATGGGTACTTTTTACGATTTACTCCCTGACGCACCTCGCCCTTCTACTACTGCTACTTCAACTACTCCTGCTGCTTCTCATGCAGCTGACGGTGTGATTGGCACTTTCCATGCCCAACCCCATTCCATACAAACCTCTAGCAACAACCCCAAATCCGTTGCTTCTAATGTTCAAAATGCTTCGTCTCCTACCCCTCCCACCGACAAGACTTCTAAGGTGAACTCTGTTCAATCTACTCCCGCTGGAAAGAATAAATCCAAAAAAGGAAAGGGTAAGAACAAGGAGGATAAAAATAATCTACAATCTGAGAAGACCAAAACACAACCTGTTAATGAAAAAGATAAGCGCAAACCCCAATACCCTTGTCTTATCTGTGGTGATGATCACTACACTAAGGATTGTCCAAGACGAGCCGAGGTTACTAAGTTCCTTCAAGGGACCCTGAAACCGCCTACTCCGGTCGTGTTGTCACAACCCTTCCCTTCTCAACAACAGGCCCAATTGGTCATTCATGACCAACCTTCCCCCTCCACTACATCTTATGTATTAATGTGTACAGTGATTCAAAGAAGAATGACATCACACTTACCACTCGAGCCAAAGATTATTCTTCCTCCAAAGAGAATGTTGATGAGATACCTCCTTCATTGGTCCAACCCTCTCCCACGACTCCACCTACCAACGGTCCTCTTCATCTCGAATGACCAAGCCTAGATACAGTTCTTCGCCCTCCCCCATAGGGTGTTGTCTGAAAATCTGCTTTCAATCCTCATGCGCGTGCTGCCCATAACTACAGTACTGTCGAAGATTTGGCCCATGCACCATCCGCGATGTCCGCCCTCGAAGTCCTTCAGAGTTGTCCTACACAACGGAAGGCACTGTTGAAAGCTATTGGTGGAATCGACCCTACCGATACAAATTTAATATTTTTTGACTTGGAATCGACCCATCCGCGTGTGCGTTGATTATAGGGACATTAATAAAGCTTGTCCTAAAGACAACTTTCCTACCCCCTTTGTTGAACAGATCGTCGACGACTGTGCTGGAAGTGAAATCTTCTCCCTGATGGACGGTTTCTCCAAATATAATCAAATCAATATCATACCTGCAGATCAACACAAGACTGCTTTTATTTGTCCTTGGGGCACTTTCGCCTACCGAAAACTACCCTTCGGTTTAAAGAATGCCAGCGCAACTTTTCAGCATGCTATGTCTTATGTCTTTCATGATATAAAGCACATTGTGCAACCATACCTCAATGACTTACCGGCTCATTCCACGCACCGTGTCGATCATCCAACACACCTCCAAGCCATTTTCCTTCAATATCGGTTTTACCGTATACGCTTAAATCCACACAAATGTGTTTTTTGTGTAGAATCCGACCGACTTCTGGGCTTTATTTTTTCACGTCAAGGGATCAGAGTAGATCCTTTGAAGGTCGAGGCGATTCTTAATCTCCCTCCTCCTTCCTCACTCCGACAGTTACAGAGTTTGCAAGGGAAGACAAACTTTCTACGTCGTTTCATCCCAAATTATGTTGAGTTAACCCTTGGATTTACTCGACTGCTTAAGAAAGGTTCTGAGTTTGTATGGGACACCACTGCCAACAAAGCGTTTGAAGCTTTGAAACTGACTTTAACCCGTACCCCACTACTTTTCCCACCCAATTACAGTCGCAATTATTTCCTTTATCTCGCAGCCTCGGACTCTACCATTACTATGGTTTTGGTCCAGGAGGATGAGTCTCATGACGAACATGTTATCTTTTATTTGAGTCAGAGTCTCATGACTACCGAAACCAAGTATTTACATGTTGAAAAACTGGCCTTGGTAGCCGTCCAAGCTGTCCAACGTTTCCGGCACTATATCCTTTTACGCAAGACCACTGTGATTTCCAACTACAACCCTATGCAACACATTCTTACACGCCAATTGCTAGGCGGAAAATACTCCAAATGGATCGTAATACTCCAAGAGTTTGACTTAGACTTCGAACGCGCCAAGTCTAAGAAATCCTTGGTGTTTGTCGAATTGATTTGTGACCTTCCCTGTTCTGAGATAGAAAATGTAGTAGAGGATTCATTACCCGATGAATCCCTCTTCCTGATCAGTTCCGACGACCTTTGGTATGGGGATATCATTATATATCTCCAAACTCAGACTTTCCAGCCCGATTTTTTTAGCACTGACTGCCATCGAATACGTTACCAATCCCGTCAGTATATTATCCTTGGTGATACTCTTTATCGTCGTGGGGTTGACTCTGTCTTTAAACGATGTCTCACCTTTGACGAAGCCGAGAAAGCCTTGAATGACTGCCATTCTGGAGCATGTGGTGGTCACATGTCTGGGTATGCTACTGCCCAAAATATCCTACGAGTTGAATATTTTTGGCCCTCTTTATTCAAAGATTGTATTATCGCCGTCCAAAAATGCCACGCTTAACAAACATACAACAACAAAATACGATCCCACCCTGCTCCTCTACACCCTGTAGTCTCCATTGGACCTTTTACGAAATGGGGTATTGATTTCATGACATGTCCCCCTCACTCGGCCCAGGGGCATGGATACATTATTGTAGCCGTAGATTATTTTACGAAATGGGTCGAGGCGATGCCGACATTCGACAATACGGGACAGACTGCAACATTATTCATATTCAATCATATCATTGCTCGGTTTGGTGTTCCCCAAGCTATCGTTACTGATCACGGTAGCCACTTTAGAAACTTTATGATGTTCGAACTAACTGAAAAGTTGGGTCTTCACCATGAAAACTCAACACCCTATTACCCGCAGGCCAATGGCCAAGTTGAAGCAATAAACAAAGTCCCCATTACCATGCTTCAACAAATGATAGGGATTCACAAAACTAGTTGGCACACGATGTTGTTTTCGGCATTGTGGGCTTACCAGACATCTGTCAAGTCTACTACCAGGTTTTCACCTTTCCAGTTAGTCTATGGTATAGAAGCCATCCTGTCGATTGAATGTGAGATACCATCTCTAAAGCTCGTCGTTGAACTTCTCCCAAACACTTCCGCTGAAGAAGAACGTCTGTTGTATCTTATGCAACTAGACGAAACCCGTCGTGATGCCACCCGAATTATAGAAACCCAGAAGAAATGCGTCAAATCTCAATATGACAAACATGTCAAATCACGTGTGTTCTCGAAAGGAGATCTAGTCCTCCTTTATGAACAAGATCGAGATTTGTTAGGAGCTAGAAAATTTGAAGCTATGTGGCGAGGTCCTTATATCGTTAAACGTGTGTTGGAGAAAGGAGCCTATGAGTTAATGGACTATGATGGTGTCCCTTTGAGTGAACCCAGAAACGGGCTTTACTTAAAGAATTACTATGCTTAGATCATCTGTGCATGAGTGCTTGTATTTTATTGTATCATACTCTTGTGTGTCACTTTAGTGTGTTTTTTCGTTATTTGGTATCTACCCTCGACCACTTACCTTGCATTGTGCTTGGTTTCCAGATGTTGGAGTCTTCTCTACCCCACATTGGCTTCGTTGATGGTGCTAGTCGTAGTACTCGGAACTTAGCTTCTGCTGCATGGGCAATTTACACACCTACAAACGAACTTATCAGTCTACGAGGTGTTTGCCTTGGTCGTGCGACCAATAATATCGCAGAATATAGCGCCATCATCGAATTATTGATTGATGTTATTTCGCTTGGTATCCGCCACCTGGTTATACGAATCGATTCGTAGCTAGTAGTACTACAGTTAAGTAATGTATATGTTATCCGAAGTCCTACTTTATTACGGGTATATTTATGAATTCGCCTCTTGGAACGTTATTTTGATTACATCAAATATCAGCACATTCCTAGATGTCTAAATACATTGACTGATGTTTTAGTTAACTATTTGTTAGACAAACATTTGGGACATTTATAAACCAATCACACATCACATGTATTATACAACACAAAATAAGTCGATTGAAGCCGTATATATATATATATATATATAACGATCAAAAAATTTTACAAAAAGTTTCTGTCCAAAGACCAAAATCTCAAAATATGAAGCCCATAGCTTCTACAAGATAGCATCACGGATGACGCTCACGGTAACATACAATTGCTCGGGCTACCCTATGAAGCAGTCTACTAAGAGACTCAGACACGCCCACAGTATGGCATTGATAACGCCTTGGGATCTCCCCAATAGCAATGTCCGGGATATATGCAGTCAGTCCCTCTAAGTTCTGTTCAACTACCTCATAGTCCTCAGCATCCCATCTTGCCACTGGAGCCACTTCTCCTCGTCTCTGAATGGGAGATGTTCCTGGAGGTCGATACGGCCCCACATCTGTGTCATCAAAATAAATTTTTGATTAGTCCTTGGATAGACATAAAAACATTTTATATAATAAAATTTGCAAAAACATTAAAAAAGAACAAAATGTGTACTTCTCACCTAAGTCACCCCACTGAGCATCCTCAGGCAGGACCAAAGCCGGATCTCCTCGAAAATCCAAACCGACATATGCATAGTCATCGATCATCAACATCTGGGGTCTCAAACAGTCAAAAAATGAATCGTTATATTTGATTATAGGCCCTGCTACATGCCGCGCCATGAGGTTACACCACCTCAGCATCCTCGGATCCTGTGGGGCTGGTAAACCCCAATCTACCTGTAGTCGCAGCAATGGGACCCTCTCAAGGAAGAATGATACTAAAAGTGACCTATACCCAAACTGCTTCAAGTCACCCCTTCTGCACTTTGTCAGTTGCCTTTTCATACTGCGGAGAACTGCGTCCGACCAGTTGAAAACCCAAGGCTCTGTGCACTCTATTGCATATTGGAAATAGCTCTGGAGAGCCATGTGTGGAGCGGCACTCCCAGCCATGCGTGCAATGGTAAACAAGATAGTCCGTAGGGTCAAGTCTCGGACCCCCCAAATGGAAACCTTACCCTTGTTTTTCTCCACCTCAGGAACACAATGTCGGCGAACATACTCACCCATAGGAATTCCACCACCCCTACCTCTGGTCAGAGTCGCATGGGATCCATGTCGTGACAACCCCGTCAGAAAATAGATATCCTCGATATCTAGTGTCAGCGTGTGGACCCCTACATGAAATAACTGTTGATCCACATCCCACATGTGGACCAAGTACTCTAACAACCTGAGTTGGGCTCTCATGCCCGGGATCTTGAAATTTTTTAAAAGACCACATTCCCGGAGGGCAGCAACTGTACGCGGATCATTTTCAGCAATGGCATCATCCTCCTCATGTTCCCTTTCCCTCCATTCCAACATCGTGATGTTCAATACCTACAATGGAGCCATGAGAAGAAGTTAGCAACTCTTTTTTAACCTCTTGAATAATTTATTATTGAGTAAAAACTTGCAAAAAAATCCGTTTTTCGGCCCTCGCAGGTGAAGCTTGCACACAGTGCGAGATTCTCGCAGGTGCATTGAAGCTCACCTATGAGAATCTTAGGTTCTCGTAGGTCCCGAATGGCTTACCTGCGAGAATGCCTGAGCGCATTCATCGACCCTAAAATGGACTCAAACACTTAAAATTACCAATAAAAATTGATTTTAATCCATGAAAAAGTTGAAGAATCAAGAGATTACCTCGTTGGTCGAAACCGTTTGCCGAATGACCGCTTGTACCTCCTGCAATCGAGCAAATAAATTTGGAGAAAAAGAGGTGTGTTGGACAAGTTTTTGGCAAAGTAACAATGAAATGGTAAAAAGGGCTTTTCACCCATATTTATTCACTTTTTTACTATTTCTTATTGATTTTTTGTATATTATTTTTATTATTTTGTTTAAAAACCTAATACCCTAATAGCCTTGTGAGTATGGTTTTTTTTCGCAGGTAGGTGACCTAGAAGCCTGAATGACGGTGTGCGAGTATTTTTTCCTTTTTTCATCACATGTATGAATATTTTTTTAGGGTTTTGTAGGAAAAACCTCAAGCTCAGTCTTCGTTCGTTCTTACGCTCGAAAATACATGAGAACGTAACCGAGTATACTTTTGTCGTCTTTTTGTACTCGTCATGGTAACACGAAAACAACGAAAAATAAGGGAGTATCCTTTAAGCTCTTTTCACGCTCCATAAAAGCGAAAATATTGCCTAGCGATCTTGTTCTTTTCACGCTCGTAAAAGTATTTGAAGAAAGCGTTCGATGAGCGATAGTTTATCACTTTTTCGGTCTCGTCGAACTAATTTACGAAAAAGGAACTGCGAGAGTTCTCTTTAAGTGTTTTTCAGACTCTCAAAAAATGAAAAACCCCAAGTTTTCTATCTTTGGACTCGTTAAACAAACATCGAAAGACCCTCACAAGACCGAACCACTCCTTCTTAGGGTTTGTTAAAAAATACTCCGAGGGACTCGTCCGAAGGATGAGCTTACATCAACAAGCATATGTTATCCTCCTCAAGCTTGCATAAAAATAAAGAGGTACTCGCCAGAAATGGTGGGGGGAATTTTGGAAAAGGGATATGTTTCGGTATTTGTATTGGTGGCAATAAGCGTCGCTCTTGAACATGACACCCCCTGTTTGTCATTTGAATCCAGGTTGGGAAATTCGTTTGTCTCTCGGTTGACTTGCTACAAGGTCGCATCTTGGGTCGTCTTTGAGTCAATGTTGCCAAGACCATTGTCGTGTCATTCATGTGTTCAAGAGAAGTCTACACAAGCCCTCCATTGATTTGGTCATCTGCAGTTGTCAATTCTTATCATGTTAGCCTTCCCTGTGTCTATTTCAAATCATATTCATACTTTGACTTACCCTAAAATCTGTTACTTATTTCGTGTCATTGATGGGGGATACATCAAGGCCCTCCTGTGAAGAGTCTTTTTCCGCCAACTCCAACTCATTATACGAGAATAAGACTTAGAAATCGTTTAGTACCTTAGAACCTGCATGCCTTAATGGCAGGTCTCTTCGCTTTCGACAGTGGATTCACATCATTGGTCCCTGATCGAGAGATTCCGCCGAGTGTTCGACTTCAACTCATTTATTCACATTCGTTTGGATTGTACTTAGGTACCTTGGGATTCATTGACATCAATGGTGATTTCCCTTGCACTTGTTAACGGTTTTCATCAATGACCGATAATCAAGTGGTTTCTACCATGTTCGACTTCAACACATGTAATCAAATGGCTAGATTCGTACTTTCAAACGACAGGATTGAAGACCCTAGGTCTCATATTTTTGGTCCAAGTTGCATTGGAGTATTTATGATTTGTATTGACACATAGATCCACTTTGTATGTCGCGTGGCTATGTCCTAATCCGCGTCTTCTAAACACATAGATCCACAATGTATTCCTGGTGGCTATGTGGTACTATTGGCGACATGAATCCACAGTGTATGATTGATGGTCATGGCCTACATTTATGATTTCATTCATTTGTGGTCTGAGCATGAGAATGCCTACCTCAGAACTAGTATTATATTCTACAGATGCTTGATTGTTTGCAGGTTTCCAATTAGGTGCGATCCTTGTTTCTGACACACACACACATTTTACAAAGTATTTCGGCTGTCACGAGCTTCAGCCTCATACTTTGGGGGGCATTCTGTTACACATTATTTTGGTCACTCTGGTGGTGTCTCTACAATTATGTGTTCAGGCTCTCACAATGACCTTTTACTTGAGAAAAGTGACCGTTGTCTTCTTCCATAAAACATATTTTTAAGATGAGTTCACAGAATGATTATGTTGTAGGGTGCGAGAATCTTGATTCTCGCAGGCAACCCTATACTTGGCCTGCGAGGAGTTCACAGTCTGCTCTATAGGTAGGGTGCGAACCTGTTTTAAAGCTTAAAAGGAAGAGGAAGTTACGAAGGTTCTAGAAGAGGATCTTCTAGAAAATGAGTTGGCATTCGCATGGTTGGCATCCTACTGACTTCTCAGATTTAGTGGGATCATCCTCATCCCTTTAACCATCTCTCCTTCTCCTATATAATGAAGGGTTTCTCAAGGAAGAGGTTAAGCAAGGTTGAATAGAGAATTGATGAAAGAATTGTGTGAGGAACCCTGTTTGAATTGAATCTTGAAGACTCCATTTGTCTATCAATCCATACTAGACCTTCTTCATGCAAGCGTAGAGAAAGTGTGTGTGTTGGAACCGAGGACCGTTGAAAGGAAGTTTGCGACATCGAGGCGATCTGGTTGTATCTTCTACTTTCATTTAATATAATACAGTGGCATGTCCCTTTCCCATAAAATTACTCTTATTTTATTGCATAACTCCTTGATCATATGCATAGGTTGACATTGAATATACTTTACCATCTTCACTTTGGTTGGTTTGTTTTGTCTTGGACCTGATCTCACAAGAGCACCGGAGCGAAGTAGGAACAACAGAGACCTAAAGAAGCGATATAAAGGTATGTCACTCATTCCTTCCTGATAGTAGATTCGATGATTGCAACTTAGAGAAAGAGTCATGTCCTGTTCTGTTTTGTTCTAGATCCAGGTGGATCTAGGGAGATCTGTTAGTGTCTGCATATACTGATTTATCCTATAACATATACCACTTATGCTCGGCTGGAAACAACTCATTATGAGTTGGATACAACTCATGCTCGACTGGCGACAACTCATGCTCGATTAGTTTTCATGTATTTTACGCTAGTTGTTCTTTCTTGTCCCCCGTCTTCTCCTCTTTCCTCTTTCTTATTTCTTGATATTCTTGATCTTCTTCTGCCTTAGCCCTTCCTACTCCTTTTCCCTTTACTTCGTCTCTTCTCACTATTCCATCCCCAAAACTGCCTGCCCAACAATCATGTAATCCTTAGCACCATTGTATGTAAATAAAACAATAAGTGGGAGAATGTTGGGTATGTGTTATATTGTTTGCACGATTATTTGCATGCACGGTACGTTGCGCTAGGGGGCCATAGCCCCTGAAAAAGAATGGGTTGTTTTTGGCCAACGATTTTTCAGCCCATTGTAATATAATTCTAGCTAAGGAATCTAATCCAAGTTGACATATTAGGATTTTGGATGCCATGTAATCATATATATTGTATTGTAAATGGTGAATTTAATACAATGAAGGTTAGAGGTGCAACTCTAAACATTTGTTGGTTTTCTTGGTTAAGGGTTTCTAGGGTAAATTTATGAGTACTATGTGTGAATGATATCATTTTCTTTTTGTTTTATAAAGAATCTATGTGTGCATTTCTATACTATAAAGGTTTAAAACCTACAACATGGAAAGACAAATTTGTTATTTTAATTATATTGATCATGAAGCATGTGGGGTTTTCTTGCCTTTATCTGTTGGGTGGAGGAATGTGTCACTTTTTCAAGTTTTGATATTCTCATTACTGGAGCCTCCTCCCCTTTTTTAAAGTATTCCATGGTACTAAACCAAGGGTGCCTCCTTTACCTCCTCCTTTTTTCTCTTGGCAATAGAAGGCTCAAGTAGGTACAACACTCATCAAAATATTGAAGGGTCATTGTAGGTGGTTAGGAAGTCTTCAAATTTGCCAAATTTCCCATATATTATTTATTGAGGACATCATGATTTTTGGAAATGGTACACCAAGGGAGGTAAAGGTTTATGAAAGCATTTTCAAACTATTATGTTATGCCATTAGTATGGAGATCAATGCTCATGAATCACCAATCTCTTTTAACTTAGTCCAAACTCTAAAGCAAACAATCTCAAAGTTCCTTCCTTACAACATCTCTAATTTTGAGAAGAAGACGAGGTAGCTATGCTTTGAATTGAAGCCTAATGATTACTAGGTTAGCAACTAGTCTAATTATATCACAAGATAAACATAATTATTTCTTATTATTACCACAAATGGCTTAGCATAGGAGGTAGGATGACTTTGCTTAGATATTTATAGAATCCATCCTCATTTATTGGATGTCTATAGCTTTTGATCCAAAAGATCTCCTATACAAAATCAATAAAAAAAGAAGAAGAAGTTGTTCTCACTTTCTTTGATTTGACAATAAGGATTGGGAGCAAATCCCACTAGTGAAACGGTAGGTTTTGCCCAAGCCAAAATAATTGGGAGGGGCCTAAACAACATTTATTCTTTTTCCATGACACTAGAAATAAAGGCACACAGAGAGTTGTTAAGCATGGGGGTTTGTGGCAACAAATCATGCTCCAGAAATACATCCATCAACTGAGCATGTTGGAGCGGATAATCTCACCAATAAAATTACATGTTGAGGTGTGTAATATTATGGAAGGAAATCATTAAGTCCTTTAACATTATTGGAAAACACTTGACATGAAAAATTAGGGTGGGAAGGATGTATAATTGGTAGATATCCTCAGGTTGGTATTGGGAAGGATTACAATTTATCAGAGGCTCTTCTCAATGCATTATACAATTTTCACTTCCTTACTTTGACAGATTGTTACAATAGGGATTTGGAGGCTTAATGGAACTTCGGATGGAAGAATGTAGATCAATTAGGCTTTGAGGTCCAAATAGAAAACTAATGGTGCTCCTTGAGGGTGCTATTAAACAAAGTTGTGATCAGGATGTGAAATTCTCATGATGAGTTGAATTGGGGTGTTAATAAGGACTCTAGGGAGTTCATTGTAAAACAAGGTTATAACATAGATTTCCTTCAAGAAGTTGTTGAGGATCCCAAGTGGTGGTGGAGTATAACTTGGAAATTGAAATTATAACCACACATATCTAGAGTTCTTCTTTGGTTGGCACTTAACAATAAGATTCTCACATCAAAGAATTGTTGACAAGGGGGTAACAAGGACATATCATTTACCCCTTATGTAGAGAATGCAGTGAGTCTATAAACCACCTATTTATAGGTTGGCATTAGTCACTAAAGGTGGAGGATGTTATCAAGTAGATTACAAGAGGAAAACAAGATTGAAAAGTGGATCCACTTGGTTGAAAATCCTCTTCAAAACTAGTTATCGAATAAATAGGTAAAGAGGAAATACGCCTCTCTTATAGTCTTCCTAATTGAATCTATATGGATCAAAATAACAAGATGATTTCCCTTGCCCTGTTATCACATAAAATCGTGAAGTATTTCCTTTATCAACATACATGAGAAGTCCAATCTAGTTCAGGTTGTCCTTTTAAACCAGATCATGATCACTTTCATGGTGCCTTCCAAGGATAAAAGGATTTTGTTTTAAACGGGGAATGGTCATTGTTAACCCCATTTCCTAGGGATAACTAAAGAGATAATGTCTCAAGGCCCTCAGGTTGCAGACATGGAGTACTGAGAAACATATGGCTAACAACATCCACTTGCACAGACAAAGGCTCACCTCACCACCACAGATCTCATATTCATCGTGATGGTATCTGCCACACCAGCTTGCTTCCGAAAGACATTGGGTCTTGCTCCATGAGGTTCAATCCAAGTATTATGGTAAGTGTCATTTAAATATTTGAGGCATTTGAGTTTGTTGCATTTAAAATCTGCTTTTGATCATGTAACATCTGCTTGGAAGTTATGCTCTTTGCCCTGTTTCACCTTGGTGGTTGATATTGCACCCTAGTAAGTGGTCACCCTTAAGGATAGGTTTGCTACTGGGGTCCCCTTGACAGGTCATCATGCCATTCCTGATCATACTTACCATTTTCCACACTTCATCTGCTCATCTCCTTATCTTTTGGGATTTTCGGGTGTATTGACCCAAGAAGGGATTGTCCCTCATTTCATGGGAAGAAGGGGTTGAAGGCCCAGAGGCTTGTAGCTGGAAAAAAGATAAAATCCAATGATGAACCTTCTAGATGCTCGCCCAGGGATCCCGAGGACAATGAAATGTCTCTCATAAGAAACTGATGGGACCCATGAAAATAACAAATGCAAAAATGCCAACCAAGGTAGAGTGTGTGTGGGCAATGTTTTTCATGCTTAGGTGGAAGTCCCACACATTGTCTTCAACTTGGGGAAGCATAATGTGACCAGGCTAGAGTCGAGGTGGGCATTGTTTTTCATGCTTAGGTAGAAGACCCACCTTGGATTCAACCTGGAAACATCTTAAAAAAACAAAAGGCATAAATGGGCTTGGAAAAAGGATGTATTGAAAATGAAGGTGAATCACACCCTCTACAAAGGCACCCATAAATGAGACACTACGATCCCTTGTATGTCATGAACCCCATGCCCAAAAGTCTTTCCCCCATCCACTTCATCTTCTACACATGGCTTAGAAGGAGGTCCACCCAGGAAACACTCCTTGACTTAGGGGATGATTCACCCAAACGACCACTTTGTCAACTCTCCCATACCTGAACTTGGCAAGTTGCATAGGGTCTTGGAGCACTTGTTTAATTTGATGAGGTGGTTTTGATGTACATTCTTAGATTACTCTCTTATTGATTTGATATACTTATCATGATATGTTTGACTTGAGATCCTTGGAGGGTGTATTCATTGTCTTTGCATGACCTTGCTTGGTGGACAATTTTGGAGGAACAAGCCTAGCTTGGGCTTCCTTGGGGCATGAATCCCACAGGATGGATACCATGACCCACACACCGGATGATGATGACAACCTTTGGAGGCTTGAGAGATATTTTGGATGACCTTACCTAGCCCCTACAAGCCCAACGTTTTTCCTTTGGAGGCCAAAACGTCACTTAGAGAGGGCTTGATGTCCCCTTACGGCTAGGGTTTGGTGTGGTGGTGTATTTGACTTGACACTTGGCACTTTTGGGATGGAGGGAGGCCTTGACTTGATGGAGGAGGCCCTAGTGCTTGCGAGGGAGGCTTTTAAAGGCCCAACGTTTCATCTCCAAGCTCAACGATTTGCTAAAAATGCCAAAACATTGCCCTAAAGGGGTGACATCATGCTTCTTTTAGGGTTTCTTATGTGTAAAGGGGAAAAGTGAGGGTTGTTGACCTCTTACTTTTTGGTTTACCCTAAAGTTAAGTGGACAAACACTTTTAGGAGGATTTGTATAAATAAGAATCATTTCATTTCATTTTTGACATAGCTCTCCCATTGTGAGAAGACTCCTTGGCTAAAATTTGCGCTCTTTTTGGGTAATTTTATTTGTCTCTCTTTGATACTTGCTCTTGTGATGGTTTATCTTGGCTATTGGATGAAGAAATGACGTGTTATCTCTTGTGGAGGCTTATTCTTGCATTTGTGGTGGACTTTTCTTGGTTAAGGAGAGTTTATCTTGTTAATGCTTGGACTAAGTAAGGAATATTTTCTTTGTTATTGCTTCTTTCTTGGTTACAAGGTTAATTTTCTAAGCTCTTGGGGAGTATAAGGTCATACAACCCCACTAAGCCTATCATATTTGTCTTGAATAAATTGTTGTACAAGGATTACTAGGAGAAGTAAAAGGGCTTACACCCTCCTAGTAGTTCCTTGCTAGTCTTGCTTGCCCTAGGGAGTAAAAGAATTTACACCCCTAAGGAAGTGGCAAGGCTATCTCATTCATTAAAGGACTCCACAACCCAATAGTTCAAGGCACTAATATCTTGCATTGGAGAAATAAATCATTGCATTGCTATAAGTGAAATCACGAGATATTGAAATTGTTTAAATATGAATATTTTCTTGGTGCTTTAGGCTTGCTAGGGCCACTAAGGCATTTTCTTTGGCTAAGGATTTCTTATTGTTGTCATAACTTAAAAGCTACACCCATTAGGGCTGCAAAAAATACTTCATAACTTTCAAACTTACTCATTTTCTAACCGTCAAAGTTTGCTAGAAAGCTACCAAATTAATCTACTACTTGTTGTGATTCTTTTGGGTGGTTTACTTGCAAGTTTTGGTGGTTGGATTTTTTTGTTGTGGCACTTTTTTGCTACAGCCATAAGGCTGCAATAATATATTTTCAATACTTCTATCTAACAACCTTTAATTGTTGCTAAAATCTTGTGTTATCATACTTGAGTTACACTAGTAATTGCTAGTTAGTCTCTTGCATATTTTCTTGGACTTTTAGTAACTTGTTTAGCAACTCTTCTTATCATTTCATTGTTGATTTATATCATTATATATTGTTGCTAATTAGGACAACAAGCTTCACTTGCTTGTCCATTATATTATTGGGCATGTATCTTGTATTTTCTTGTGTCTTGGGCAAGTACACAATCTTTCGTAGGTATTCAAGCCCTTGGCAACCATTGACCATCTTCGAGACTCATTTCCGAGCCATCCTCCACTTAATAGTTTGACCTATAGGGGCTTCACTTCCATAACCCCACTTTCCATCTCATTCCCCCCTAGGGTCACTCGAGATTCCCCCCTTGTGTTGGATTTATCCTTCACTAGAGTGAGGGGAGGGTTTATCTAAGGTGATAGTGGGTAGACTCTCCCACCATTATCGCCATCTCGTGGATTGGGTTGGGCTTTGCCCAATCTATAGTTTGTGCGATAACAATCATGAGAAAAAATGATTATGTAAATGTTCAAATTGTTATAATGCTATAGAACACAATGAACACCCTTACTATTTATGAAGATTCTCGATTGGTAATCTCTTAGCTAACTAGAAGATATAAAACTTAGAAACATTACTATATAAAAAATGTTGTCCATAAACAAAAGGACTAGCCCAATCCTTTTAGAAATTAGCTTTTCAAACATATGCAAAAAGAACAACCAAACAACCTAATTTTATTTTCTTCTCTCCTAGGGGGACCATCTTGGACATAGTCATGTTTAGAATATCTAAAACTAGACAATCCTTTTAGAAATTATCTTTCAAACATATGCAAAGAGAACAACCAATCAACCTAATTTTATTTTCTTCTCTCTTAAGCCGCCAAGGCTAGATCAACCATCTTAGACATAGTCATGTCATGTTTGAAATATATATAATACTAGCCCAATCCTTTTAGAAATTATCTTTCAAACATATGCAAAGAGAACAACCAAGCAACCTGATCCTAGGACAAGGCTCGATGGACTATCTTGGACATAGTCATGTTTGGAATATCTGGAAAATTAAAAGTACATGAAGGGATCTTTGTAAATCATACTTTGAAGCATGTGATCCAAGTTAAGGATTTTTGAGGTTGGTTACACATTTAAAAGGTTCATATCCAACCATCTCAATCTATAAAATATTCTAATCATCATCATATTAAAAAAGGTGATGTATTTGTGTTCCCAATGGACCATGTTGGACATAATCATGTTTGGAATATCTAGACCATAAAAGGTACACAAGGGATCATTAAAATGAGAATACATGTAAATCGTACTCTCCACGATGATAATGTTACTAGATAATAGACACCAAGTATACAATGTATTTATATTTATATTGTTAAAGTTCTTTAGGACTTATATATGGGATATAAGTAGGATATCTATAGGTCTTCCTTCATTATAATTCGTGAATTTAACAATAATTCACAGGTGAATTTAACAATAATTTAATGCAAAGTTTGATTGAGAATCTTGATATTTTATTCATGTGGTGGTTCATGTGTGGTTAATGTGGTGCATGAATTTTATTTTTAAGGTGATTTTAAGTTGTGTTTATTATCTTGTTTTATTATAAATCATAAATAATAATTAATGGAATTTTTTTTTATAGATATAACTTTTTTTTTTTTAATTAATTATTAATGTTTTAATGTAAAATTTGATTGAGCATTTTAATATTTTATTCATGTGGTGTAGGAATTTTATTTTTAAGATGATTTTAAGTTGCGTTTATTGTCTTGTTTTATCATATAAATCATAAATCATAATTAATGGAAAAAGGTTTTATAGATATAACTTTTTATTTTTAATTAATTATTAATGATTACAATATATATTAGGAATTTATGTAAATATGTATATAAAGTGGAATGGTTTTATGTGTATAATTATTTTGAAATTTTTACACAAAATTTAAATGATTTTTCTTCGTAATTATAAATGGTAAGTATAGTAATTTCATTTGTGTAAATTAGGTAGTAATCTAAATGTTTTATGTTTTGGTTTTTTTTCTGGGGATATTTTATGTTTAATTTTGACCAAAATCTAATGAGAAATTGTTGGATGTGTACATTTGAGTGGTTAAGTGAACTCAAACTTAGAGTGTTTAGACAATTTGAAGAAGATCCATTCACATAAAACTAATTAAATATCCAACAATATTAAATTAACCCCTTAAACTTATATATATATATATATATATATATATATATATATATATATATATATATATATATATATATATATATATAAGTTTAAATTCAAAGGGGGTAGGGTATGTATACTTTCGTAGATTTTACCAGTGAAATCGTTGGGCAGAGGGAGATCTCATACATCAATTTGATTTTTGGGGAGTCTCATATGTCAATTTGGTGTTTGGCTTCGCCGTGACCTTATATATGATGGAATGCACATCGTAGAAAATCCAGTAGACCTTTCTCCTTATTCTAAGGATGGTATTCAAGGTAAACTGGCCAATTACAAGTTTGACAACCTAACTTAGTAAGACATTGGGTGAGGCCAATAATATCAATAATATCCACATAAAAGTTCGAGAACTTGACCCATAACCTTTTACTTATAATTCATATATATATATATATATATATATATATATATATATATATATATATATATATATATATATATATATACAAGCTATTCCCCTTTAATTAATTTATATTATAACTATTTTAAATTAATTATTAATAAATTATGCCTAGATTAACTTAATACACTTAAAGTCTACCTTAAAAGGGAAATTTAACCCTTTACCCTTTTCATGGAAGAGAAAAACTCTACCCTTTAATAATAATAAGATAATCACGGACAAACATAACAACATATTTATATAAATTTACGAAAAAAAAATTAGTGTCTAGTATATATATATATGATTGATTACGTACATACTACTTTCAAAAAGTTCCATAATAAATTTTGACTTTGAGTTGTTTGAATAAACTCAAACCAGAAGGCTAGAGTAAAAGTAAAATTATTTTTTTACAAGAGGGAAGTGGTGGGGCTGGGGCATTAGTGATGCAACATCCACTAACAATGGCATGGAAGTCACTTTGAAGGAATCTTCATGAGGATTACACAAAATCTTTACAACATTCCCATGATCTGTAACAATAGCATTAGAAAAATAAGCATAGTGGGAGATAAATTGAGTTGATGTTGAAGTCTTGATGGAATGTGAAAGGAGTGTTTACTTCATCAACCACAAGAAGTTTTAAGCTAGTTATCATATCATTTATAAAATTTAGAAAAGTGAGAGGTAAATTGAGTTAATGTTGTGAAGTTCATGGAATGGGTTCCTTTTCATTAGAAATATTTACTTCCTCGATTACAAGAAGTTCTAAAACTAATTATCATATTAGAAATGGGTTTGGCTCATTTTGATTTTGATTTAAATAAAATTATGATTTATTATGAAAATTTATACTATTAAAATTTAATTTGTTTAAATATTAAAATAATTTGTGAAAATATCAATAGATTTATTTGCTATTGAATTATTGGATTTCTTAAAGCTATTTTGATCTTCAAAAAGATAACACAGTGGATTTTGACTACATGGACAAAGGTTGCTTCTTAGATAAATCTTGCAAGTTATTTCAGGTTATGTCTATTCTTTAAGGATTAGTGCAAGGCTTAAATGAGCTATGGCATTTTAATTGGATGTTGAGTAGTTTCTCTAGGACAACATAATCACTTTCAACCATTTGATAGAATTTTACATGTGTTTAAGGTGGTGATTTCATTATTTATCCACTTTCAAGATATAAAAATACAAGACATTGGGAAGAGTAAAAGATGTAGATGAAATGATAATGACAATTTGAAGACATGCACAATTTTTTTTTAGTTTTCATGTTTTTATATCTTTTTTTGTTGTAAGCTAGCTAATATTTGTATTAGTAAAGTACAAAATAGAATACATATATGATTACATGTAGTCTGCCTCTTAAGAACCAAGACCACAATAAGTCAACAAAACAATGTTTATCTCATATGACTGCATGATAGAGTTCTTTACTTTTATATTCCTATAAGTAATATGATCTTGCCTACTGAAAGCAACATAAAAAAAGATATAATATAATAATAAGGGGAACCCTGATTCCCTTATGTAATACTATCAAAAGGGAACATGAGTGGCCAACCTAGTGGGACATGTAACTACTTTTACTAATGTTGCATATCCTCCTAGTCCTCAAGATATCTATCAACCAAGATGGGGATGGAGGGGGTGCCTTCAGATGCTTGAGCAGTCTCAACTTCTCCATTGAGTTGTGCTGGGTGTCCACTAATTTTGTTACAATAATATCAATATCATAGACCACTCTATAGATTGCTTCAAACTTTTTATCCAACATGTCTAATTTGTGAAAGATGGTTTGATATTGTAAACCTCTCTCCTCCACTACATGTGCTATGAATGATTTATTAAGCCAATATAGTTCTATGAGATTGAATATTTTAGTGTCCCTGGAGCGTGAAAATCCTGTATCCAACACCCAATCCTTGAAATCTGCCTCCACTTGATCCCTGGAAAGTTTTCTCCTTTTCTACTTGACAAAACCCTCCATATGGGTGACCTCAGTCTTGACCCCAATAGAGAGATGATGATGATAATCATATGTTTCCCTCATGGCTTTAGTTTGGGCTTGGGTGATGTGCCCGAGGATCCTTTGGAGCAAGGGATTCTTAAGATTCTTTTTAGACCCTTGTCTAAGCTCACAATTGTTAGCTTATAGCCACAACTCATTGCTAGAGTTTGACATTGTAGGCTTAGGATGTTTGATAGAGCAAGCAAAAGGATGACGATAATGATGGAAATAGGGGGGACTCGACAACGAGGGGGAAGAGTAGAGACCAGGGTAAAAGTCATCCACCCATATTGAAGAACCAACAAGAGACCCCTATAACCAACCCACAAGGCTTCTAGCAATTGCAGATGGGGATTGCTTACCCTAGAGGGCTATTGAAACAAGCCAAGCAACAAGACATTCCAGCCTAATAAAACAATGAAAAATCTTAGAGTCATGCTAAAGGGATAAGACATGGAGGTGGAGATAGAGCCATTGCAAATCCCAACAACCTATATTCCTTTATCCTCCCCCCCTCTTCTACTTCTCGAATAAGCCATATGAACTTGTGATCTTATTCCAACCATCATGCTGCTTGAGGTGGGATCAATCACTGCATCATTCCAACTGTTGTGCCTTAGATGGGAGGGCTCTACTATGAGAGCTTATGTCTCGTCCTCCCTCCTTATACCTACTCACATGATGGGTGAGCCCATGTGGGTGTGCCTGCATGCGCCGCGTTGGACTTGTCCTTGCTCCACCTGATGACACTCGACACGAGAAATGTCTTTATATATATTTTAATTGTATATATATATATATATAATTTTAATTTTATTTATTTATTTTTGAATGTTTTTTTTAATATTAATAATAATCTAATTTTAAGGTCACGACCAAGTCAGACACCAAATTGGTGTATGAGACCCCCTTGTTTGTGGGACAAGGGCATACACTACCCCCTCTGGATTTGAACCTATGACACCATTTAATATGGGATATTACAATCAAGCGAATATCTCACATGTTATGGAATCACTTTTTTCTTTAGTAGTCCCAAATAGGGGTAACTATTTGACCAAAAACATTTAATATTTGCACTAAATTATCGTCACATCACCTAGAATTTACGCTTAGTTCCGCATTAAACCCTTTCTTATGCAAAAGTGACAACAAAAAAGGAAGCAACATGAAAAAATTAAATCTTGATAAGAAAAATAACAACACCCCACTTGATTTTAGCGAAAGAAGTGAAGTACACTTTACAATTCAATATGAATGATATATGTAATGTAATGTTTTTGTGTAATGTAAAGTCTCAAAGTAAGTTAATATGTGAACAAATTCAACTTTTTTGGTGAGTTCATTTTTTTTAGGACGAGTTAAAGTTTTTTTTTAAATTTAGATACTTTTTTAAGATGGGCCAAAGTCCCTAAGGCCAAAGTTCCATGTTTCAAGCTCCACTAATAAAGTGAAATTATAAATTTCTACCAAACAAAGGTGAGTTTATCCACTTATTAACTAACTCCTAATTCCATTTTAACCTTGATTTTTTTTTCCACAGGAAAACGCGTAATTCTATTAATCCGTAGAGAACCATTATATTAATCCGTAGAGAACCAAATTACATTTTGTAGGTGCATTAAGCACGTCCCAAACTTGGGTAAACAATTAGAAAAAAGAAGCTAGAAATGACCAAGAAACTAGCTGAAAAGCCACATAGAAGTGGACAAAATAGAGAGATGTGAAACAAACCCAAAAAGAGGCAGTATATGTCCAAAAGTCCACACGAAACCCCGCCGCAAAAAAAATGCTAGAAGAGCAAATCCCTAAAAAAAACCCTGATGACCAGACGGACCAAGTCAGAGCGATATGAAGCCCCCACATCGAAACGAACTAGATGGCCACGACACCAATGGAAAACCCCATCCAACAAGCAACCCAAAAGAGAGAAACTAAAAACCTGCACGCCCACAATAAGGACCTCAAAGTGTTGATTGTGACAACGCAACAACACTGCACGCCCTTATCTGGACCTCAAAGCTCAGGCCACATCTTCATATCGAAAAAAGAAAGAGAGAACCTCAAGCACCCATCACTTATGGATCCCGATCTGAGCATACATCAAACCCTGAACATACCTGAGCGACCAGAGAAAGGAGCTACAACTAGGAGTGATTAGGCCCCAAAAACTTTGCCGAGAGCGGACAACAAAGATGATCTCCTAAGAAAACCCAGATGCAGGACGAACCAGGTCAGAGTGACATACATATGTCTCTAAAAAGAGAAGATCCAAAGCTCCAAACCCCAACATCAAAATATCAGGAACCTGACACCAGAAAGAAAGAAGCCAGGGCCACAGAGCAGAGGGTATACATCAAACCCTGAAAAACAACCCCAAACCTTGAGAGGTTGAGTAAAGGATACATTAAGAAACACCCACCAAAGGAGAGGGCCTCCCACCGAGAAAATACCGACGGACCACGCATAAGAAAAAAGAGTGGGTTGATCAGTAAGACACCGGATTTGATCGAGGATAAACACCAGACCCACCACAAACCGCCAAAACCAGGGACCACACAGTCACATAGCGCCCCATGCACAACAATAACAGATTTGCGACAACAGTCTCGAGTGAAGATCCAGACGACCAACCATCTCCAGAGCAAATACAAAGACCTCGAAATGAGATCCGCAAACAAAAATGAGAGCAAAAAAACAAAGAAGCCGTCGAGCACACAAGCTCAATCTCGGATCTGTAGACGAAAGCAAAGGAAATTTATGTAGGACTGCGGCTAGGGTTTCCCAAACCACAGTCCGCACCACTCTCCTCTCACACTTTTTCAGCTCATGAAAACTAACCTTAAACTTTTAAGTATTGAAAATTTTTCATTTTTCATTTATTTACTTTTAAGTTACTCCAACTTAACTTCAATTTTTCTAAATATTGAGATTATGCTTTTGTTTTTTACTATATATAAATATTTAATAAATTTGAATTAGAACACATTCATATTGGTTAACTAATTTAATTACATGTTAACTTGATTTAATGACAAACACAATTGTTATTTTAAGTCTAATATGTTCTTAGATATTATTATATTAAAATTAAATTTTATTTTTTATTATGTGAAAATATTTAATAAGTTTTGATTAAGACAAATGTATATTGTTCAACTAACTTAATTATTACACATGACCTAATTTGATGACAATTTAATGGTTAAGAACATGTGTTTCCTCGAAGTCACAAATTCAAATCTAAAGAGATAAAGTATATACACATCTCTTATCCCACAAATAAGTGAGTCTCATACATCAATTAATGTATAGTGACTTTGAAAATAAATTATTATTATTATAATATAACAATGATGAATAATGTCTAATTTTGTAAAATTTAATATAACACAACTAACTTAGTTACGCATTGACTTGACTTAATGGCAAAATTTAATAAAACAACTTGTTGCCAATTTTATAAAACTTTAAATAGCAACTTATATAACTGTTCACTGATAGCTGCTAATTTTGTAAATTTCTATTTGTTAATTAAATTTTTAACTCCACCAGAGAAATGGAATGACGTGGAAACCACTGAAAATTATATTCTAGGTATGGACGGATGGAAAGCAGGCGGGTCGAGAATAGGGTCGCGATATAAATAATATTATATGTTGTTTTCATTCGGGAGTAATGGCCACATGTTTTTTCTTTTTCTCATGAATGCTATATTGTATTCCGTTTTCGAAGCGATCCTTCCCAGGGAATGAAGACGAAACTTTATGCAGAGAGATTGGTGGTGGTAGAATTTAATTGCGCTATATGGCTCCGCCCTTTCAGACTTCTAGGGATGAAAACAGAACGACCCGTTTCAAGCTTTAACTTGATTTTAAGACCCCTCAAAAACTGCCTTCCAATCTGACGTAGTTGATGCCTTCTGTTATTAAATTGGCCAGAGGCATTGTAGCTGCTGTGTTTTATTTGTGTGTCTGAAATCAGAGATGAATTTGGAGGAGGAAGAAGAAGATGAGTTTTTGTTCGGCCAACAATCACAGACCAACTTTGAATTGTTATCAGACGGACCCAGGGATTTGGGTCTGCAAGCAGGAAATGTGGGTGGTGGAAGTAGATTTTCAACGGACACTCAAGCTTTCAAGCTTGATGAAAAGTTGCTTATTGATGCACAGTTTCTGTTTGTTGGCTCTAAAATTGGAGAAGGAGCTCATGGAAAAGTCTATCAGGGGAGGTATGTACTAAAACACCTACCAAACAATTTCCAATATGAATTTTCATATTTTTTCTTTTAATTGGTATTTTTTCCCCTAATATCATTTTTATCTGTGTTTGAAACCTCTGGTTGAAGCTTGTATTAACATCCACCATATATATTTAACTTCCAAAGGTTTGTTTTCATTTGTACCTGGGAGAAATTGTTTGGAGTATGAGTGAGGGAATGCATTAATACCCATGAAAATCTTAGCAAGATAATTTGATAAATTTTTTCAAGGATTGCTTTTATTTCATTTGACTATCTGGTTAGAGGCGCCTACCATGTACGCAGCTTTTGTTTATATTTGAACTCTTTTATGGTATGGAATAAATAAGATTGCTTGCAGAACATTTAGGGGTCCATGTTGTTGGATAATTGATGATCATCCAGTTGGGAAGGGTGATGCCGGGTGCTCAGGTTAACCGGGACCACTATGAACGAACTTGTAAGCAGCTAAACCGTGATGATAGAAAATTCACAAGTAGCCGGTGCAGATCTCACAATCCATGGTGAGAACATGGTTGCCTAATAAGCATGGAGTTACGTGAGAGCCCTAAGCTTCACCAGGTCAAAATCTAGAGAAAAAAGAAAGAACGGAAAAGAAAGGGAAAGAAAGGGTAGCTCCAACCCACTTAAAAGTAATTGTTGAAGTGCAATCTGATCTGAGCTCTGGCTTTCATGTTTGTTTAGCACTACCAACGGCATGCTTAGGGTAGTGTAGCTAGGTGGGGGAATAGCAGGTGATTAGTTAGTTGTAACTATCCTAAGGTTTGTAAGTAGTTTTCTCAATTGGCGTCCAGGAGTGAGAGCCTTATGACGTGCATATGAAGTCAATTCTGCAATAGAACTGAGGCTATGTCTCTAGTACTCTTTGTGTACCTCTAGGTTGTGAATGAACATCAGTCATATCTTATTAACTTGACCTATTCACTATGGTTGTCTCTTCTGTCCTGGTGTTAGCTCAAGTAATATCAGCTTGGGGGATGGGGCATATATTAAATTTTCATATTTTTTATATTCCAAAACTAGGTCACTTAGATGGCATAGACCACTGGACACAAAATCAGTGGATGGAAAGAATCTCATTACACACTTCTTCTCGGCCATGGATGTTAAAAGAGCTGACAGCTTACAGCTTTGCTGGGTTTGGGCTACTTCCTTGTTTCCCTTCGAACTCTCATCCATTTTCCTGCTGGGCTCTCTAAGGTTTGATGGTATCTGTTTTGGCACTCTCCTTGTCCTGTTTTATTTTTTTTACAGTTCTTGTGGACATGCTTGAGTACTTCCAATGCTTACTCATCTTTGTACTTTTTATAGTCCCATTGCCATCAGTGGAATTTAATATTAAATTTAAAAGTTTGGTGCTGCTGGTGAAGTTCCACTATAGAGGTGTGCGAAATTCCCAAACTCTCAGTGCACGAGTGTGGCTTAAGTCCTTTACTGAGCTAGAGGGCACACATATGCAGGTGCTTTCTTGGTCACAGGTTGGAAGAGCCCTACTTTAGGCAGAAGAGTATGGATATTACACAGAATTTGCTGACAAGATGTTCATTAAGGTTACATTCTACTGACTGTAGCGAGTTAATTTCCACAAATAACTTGCAGAAATCGTCCTTAATATAACCATCTTAAGGGATGAACAACTCCCAAAATAAGTCGTGGAGTTACTTTCCATAAACTGAAAATGTGCAGAGCAGGCCAAATTCATTGTTGGTCCTTGGTCCCGTGGTTAAGAAGCATTACTTGTGATTTGAATGTCATGAATTTGATCCCTATGTAATCATATTGCTTGTTGATAACAAGCTTAGAATACATATAATTGACAATAGGGACCTCATCTCTATCATCATAAAGAGCTTGAGTTTATACAATTTTCCTTTTCTTTCAATCAAACTTTTGATTGGTGTCTGTAAGGTTATTTCCACTCTCGTTTCTTCCAGTGAATGGCAGGTTACAGCTTGATTATGCCGATTGAACATCATGAAGATGAGGTTACTTTTGCTCAAAGGTCAATGTCCCCCTTCTCTGGCTTAAAACAAACCCCCTTTTATGCTCAAGTGGCATGATTCTGTGCTTACCGAAACTGAATGTCCATTTAGCTCAAGTTGTCTGTTGAAGATGGCATTTCTAAAATAAAGATATCTGAATATGTATTACTCTATAGATGTAATTGCTTCCAGTTGATGGAAAAAAGGGATTAGATTCTAGAGAAATGGTCTTGAGAAAGGGGACATTTTGGATTTGAACTTTCTCCAAACTTCATGAAGTTTTTTTAAGAATGAACCATTGCTTTTGTGAGTTGGCAATAAAATAACATTTTCACTGCCTTTTACAGGGTTTAATAAAATTTGGATATCTATTCTTAAACTCCTCTTGTTCAAGTATGTCTACCTTGGCTATGCCAGCTTGTCTTTTTTGATGTTATAGCGTATAGAGTATCAATGAAGTATATAGTCTTGGTATAGTAGTGCATCCGATAATGTGATGCCTGTATAGATAGGGTCTGCCTTCTCTTAGGGCATGAAAAGGTTAGACAGACTAGACTAGGTTATTTCTATTAACAAGGTGCTGATAGAGGTACATCGAAAAGTGTTTATGTGATTTGAAGAGTTGCTCCAATCATGGGCACTGCTTGAGAAAAACTGAGGGGCCAATTTGACTGGTGCATATCCTTGGAGGTTTGATAGAGTGTTGGCACATAAAAACTCTGGGGCATATGTTTGAATGTTGGTCTCGAGTCTCACCAACTCAAAATAAAAAACCCTTAAGATACATGCTTCTCAACCACACTGGAGGTTATCAGGGCCTGGTCTTCTGATTTTTCTAGTTGCAAAGCTCATTACTATTGAAATTGGCAACAAAACATTTTGAGTGTTTTAGTGATTTTTGGGAAATGTTTAAAAAGCATATCCAGTAGTTAAATCTGAGAACCTTTTCATGATTCTGGGATTTTGTTTTGAAGCTTCCATAGTTTTGTTTTTGCGTTACATGACTCAGAGAATTTCTTTTCAAAGTTTGATAGTTATTGTTTCTTTCCGGTGAGGCGTGCTGAGCTCTGTGTGACCTTTGGCCTCCTGATTTTTTCTGGTCTCATGTTCTTTTGAAATTTATGCTAAACCCACTATTGTGATGATCTCCTATGTAGGTTAAAAAGGAGAAAATAAATAAACTTGTGCTTATATGGATTGTTATTTTTTGGTAGATATCGAGATCAAGCTGTTGCTGTGAAAATACTTCAACGGGGTGAGGCAGTGGAAGAAAGAGCAACACTTGAAGCCAGATTTGTAAGAGAAGTTTCTATGATGTCAAAAGTAGAGCACAAGAACCTTGTTAAGGTGCTGGTTTTGGTGCTATTAACAGTCCTTATTTCTTTCATGCCAAATCTCTAGTTGGATTAGATGAAAACATAGAATTGGTTTTGATTCTCAATACCTTGCAGTTGAATCTAGCTACAGTTGGGAAGTTTCTAACATACCACTGCCTGCAGTTTATTGGAGCTTGTAAAGATCCAGTAATGGTGATAGCTACTGAACTCCTTCCAGCTATGTCACTCCGGAAGTATATGTTGAATTTACGTCCCAAACTTCTAGAACTCCATGTTGCAATAGGTTTTGCACTTGACATTGCACAAGCCATGGATTGCCTTCATGCAAATGGGATTATTCACAGAGATGTAAAGCCTGGTATAACCTTGCTTCCTCCTCAGAAATGTCTTTCTTGAAAATTTTGATTATATATCAATTATGTTTTGAATAACTTCTAGATCTATGCCTGCCTGAGCATGTACGGTACAGAGGAAAATATAGAAGACTGAAGATTTAATTGGTTTCTTTTATATCCTCATTTTGAGAGAGAAATGCTTGGACTTATACAAGCCCGTACAAGTTCTGTAAATAGCATCGCAGATATATGCTTGCTTGCTTTTGTTGGGGTGTATGCTGTCTTATCAAGAGCAGAACTAAGAGGCATCAAGATTCATACATATATAGATAGATACATATGCAGTTGAAGTGGTCTGAGTTCATCATCGTTCACTGAAATTAAATTTATGTAGCAGGTATATATTATTGTGTGTTAGAACCATGCATTGAAAGCAGACACTCATGAGTGTGTATTTTATCTTCATCATAAAGTGATGAGTATCAATGATGCCTCTGTTCTTGACATCATGTTTGAAGCAGATGCTACCATTCCTCAATTGAGAAAGCAAGTTGGGTTTAGACTAGTGATCTCCACCGCTAACATCATTCAATTCAACGCCAAGTCTTGACAAGTAGTCTGTGTCGTGCAAGATCAAACTTATTAGTTGTTTGTTTGTCCTCAGAGGTTTCATATCTTTGTTATGATTGCAACCTTATGTTGCTTTTGATTGAGCTCCTTCTATTTTTTTTCCTACAGCGAGTTTCTGTAACCATGCCTTTAGTCAACTTATAGTCGAGCTGCATCCCATGGTGTCTTTTTGTGGTTTCAAGCCTTTGATCATATCATTGTTGTTGCATTTTTTGCAGCTTGATTATGCTGTTTTATTGCAGAGTCTAGATTCTAGACTACCTAGAAAACCAGGTTATTGATTGCTTCTAGATGCATTTTTATTTATCTTAGAAAGTGAAAAAAAGTTGTATTAGATAAATTCCTAGCGGTACAACCTGTATGCAAAACTGTCTTTTGAGCCCAAATCAAGTGCAGGTTCACTCTCCAAGACCTATTCCAACCCAAATGATATTTTCCCTCACCATTTATGAGCTTCATTCATATTCTTGTAATTTTCAAGTGACTGTTGTCAACCATATGACTTCTCTTTTCCTAAGGACCTTTGAGCCTTGGCCTTCTAGTCAAATACCTAGTTACATTATATGATTGATTGTAAAATGGACCTTCTTGACATACTTCAAATAGTTCACAATCATATCATTGATTTATAAAAGTACCAGATTCTGTCATGTTGAATCTGGGCACAAGAGGCACCTCTGTAAAGGCCAAATACAATCCAGATGCCAAAGAAATCGAATTGGACTTGTTCCTTCTCCAGCCTGATTGCTTTGACAGGGTATATACTAAATCCTATGAGGCCACCTCCAACTGCAGGGTATATACTAAATCCTGATTGCTTTATGCAGTGTACCAGAGTTAGGGCCACCTCCAACTGCTTGTGAAGTTAAGATATAACTTATGTTATCTATATTTCATTTTATGCTGGATTCTGTCGAGCAATTCTGTAAGAGAAATCAAAATATTTTTGACTAAAATGATAAAAACTCTGATTTCTTTTAATAAAGTAGCTGATGCCCCACTTTAAAGGTTTTGCAGTCTGTTAGCCTAATTTAATCCCTTAAAAAAGAGTTAATGTAATACTTTGATATGTATGTCCCTGGAAATGGCCTTTAGATATTCATGTACTTCTACATCCTTTTGGCAGATACTTCAACTATGCAGAACTAACTTTATGATATTCCTGGGCAGCCCCAGATTCAGGTTACCTCTCCACCTTCTTCATGCTTCCTATTCTCAGATAGTGACATCAGAGAGGCTGTTTTGGTGATGAGCAGCAGCAAATCAGCAGACGAAGAGGGTTTCCAAGCAGAGTTCTTTAAGCACGGTCTTCGTGATCTGGTTCCATACTTTGCTGATCTCTTCAACCATGTGGTCCATACTGGTTTCCCATTGGCATGGTCACATCACATCATTCATCCGATACACAAATCGGGCCCTAGTTCAGATCCCAACTACATGATGATCATGGTGGGCCACACGTTATCAAATTTCTATGTCACGATTCTCCATATAAAGTTCTCTAAGGAGCTTGATCAGAGATCCTTGAGGGCTAAGGGACAAGCAGAATTCCGACCCGCTCATCAGACCATTGATCATATTTTTACCCTCTGGGCCATTATTGAGGAGGCACGACATCATTCTTCCAAAGTCTATTGCTGCTTTGTATATTTTCGGAAAGCTTTGGACTCCGTCTGGAGCAAAGCCCCGTTCCAAAGGCTCAATGACATTGGCATTTCCTAGACCCTACTGTCTGCGCCTATATGAGTCGGTCCTTGGTGGAGTACCATTGGGGTTAAACGGGGTTGCCCCCTGTCCCCCACCTTGTTTGGGATTTACATTGATGAGTTGGAGGCCTTTCTTCACGAACATATCCAGGATAGCAATGGGTGCCTCCTCCACCAGGTTCTGATATCCATCCTACTCTTTGTTGATATCATGGTCCTCCTAGCATCATCTCCAGAGGGGTTACAGAGACAGTGGGATGCCTTAGCTCTCTTCTGCGACCTTCGATAGTTGATAGTCAACCTAGGTAAAACCAAGGTTATGAACTTCAACGGGTTGAAGAAGACCTTGGACCTTCATTTCTTCTTCAGAGGGGAGGAGGTCGAGATCACCAGCACCTACACATACTTGGGGGTGCAATTCTCAGGACCCTGCATCATTTTGTGACCGAACCTCTAGCCTTAGATCAACAAGGGCTATGGATCCTTAGCCCTTCTCGAGAGACAATGCTTCTGACACCATTTTTAGGACATCTCATCCAAGATGTTCATGGACTCCCTTATCCGACCAACTGTTCTCTATGGCTAAGAGATTTGGGGCCCCTCTTTACTTGAGTTTGATTGGGCCTCAGCTGAGAGAGTCCAAACCCTTCTCCTTTGAAGCATTAGATGTAAGCAAACAGTACCTTAGCACATCATCCTAGCAGAGTTTGGGGCCCGACGCTTTCGACTTGAGACGATGGTTAAACTAGTCTCTTTTCTACATCGCATTCGGAGCTTCGTTGACTTGGTGAAGGGGCGAGACTGATACCTATACTTGGCCTATTGCTCTTCAGAGACCATTGCCCTCTCTAGCCCTTTGGGTTGGGCTTGAGGTTGGTTCACTGGGATTTCATATCTTTTAGAAGAATCTGTGGGAATTCAGATGGACCATCTCCCTCTATTCAAATATTCCTTGGATGCACCTGGCCACCTCCTACCTACTAGACAGGGGTTGAACATGATCATTAGGGATGCGATGTACATGCAGTTTCTCCAAATCACTTGGGTTAACCCTTAGGGTGGGTTATGCCCAAAAATGGCCTTATATCTTGAGCACTTCTTGGAGCTTAGAGACGGGCTCATTGTTCGACCACAGTATACACTCCGCCATTGGGTGCACGCTCTTCGCATTCCCCTAGGCCAGTTCAGAGTGGGTTCTCATAGACTTTGAGTAGAGACTAACCACCAGATTGATCGATCATACATGATCTGCCAACTATGCCATCTACAGGAGGTCGACACTGAGGAGCACTTCATCTTTCCCTGCCCCATCTACTATGATATTAGGGGGAGGTTCCATTGCCTATTCAGGGGGACTCAGACCTAGCTATTCTCCAAGATCTGCCCTTGCTATTAATTTTCACCTATTGTAGAGAATAATCTTGTTGATGAACATGCATCTTAACCAATAGTTAATAACTTAATAGTAAATACCCTAATGTTGGACAATCACCTCTCTGAGCTAATTGTGCTAACTAATTGATAATCCTTATTTGACAAACTGAATATACATTCTTTTTATTATTCCAGAGAGGAAGGAAAGTTACTATGTTGGTGTTCTCCCAAATGACACTTGAGTTAGGGTCATAGCCTTGGAAGATGCTTATGTTTCTTGCAAACCATATAACTTAATAAGCCATAAATTTTCTTTTGAGAGGAGTAGCAAATGAGGAAGGAGTTGTTTTGATGTTGAGTGAAGGGATAATAGATTGTCCATTCATTCATCTGGAAGTTTATCTAGTTGTTGGTCTTGAGAGCTTCCTTTTCCAATTTTTAAAGGGCCTGAAAAATTCTCCCTTGTTAGACTTGACCCAACAATGACATCAAAATGTTGATCGTGAATTCACTTGAACTTATGAGTTTACAAGAATAACAATGAAATGGAGTAAATAGAAAACATGTGCATGCACAACGTTTTTTTATAAAAATGTTTCTTATATTTCATATAATGTAACAATATGTGCAACTACATTTTACAAAAAAAGGGTGGCACCAATAACTTAAATAAATAGGAGAAAAACAATGCAATATTCATGAGAACAAAAAGAATGGAATTCTGCAATTAGTCAACATAATGGTCTAATTACATATGCACACATGATGGAAAAAGATGGAAGCGTTAAGCACAAACACAATGATGCCTCCACTAGTGATGACATTTCAATTTGAAAATGGGAGGCTTCTTATACACATCAAGGTCCTTTGTACATGACAATGGGGGAAGCAACCATTCAACTAATTAATATGTCCTAATGGAGACTTCATAATGACTCATGAGGGCCTCATAATAACGACCCTTAAGTTATGACCCATAATGTAAGGACATCTCAAAAACATAATAATCCAGTCAACCACATTGATAAGTAACTATAAGATAGAATAGACTCCACAACAAAATATACCTATTGACATGCCTCCATGCAAATATTCCACACTTGCCAACAATCTGCTAGGATAGTTTGACACATGTCGGGGCATCGTCATACCATGAGAAAGTGCGAGAAGGCTCTTTATCATTAAACACATCATTGCATTTCTTCCAAAGGAAGTAAAGCACTTCAATGCAAACGAGCAACTAAGAAGATTGAAACTCAAGGGCCCAAGGGAAGTGGTCGCTTAACAAAGAAACCTTCCATGAAATGGAAGCAAGGAGGTATCGTTGACACAGAGGTTGTGCTTAGGCCCACGTGGACTTGGATAAGGGATACAATTAGAAAAGATGTTTCGAGATCTCAACTCCCAAGTATGCTAGTTGTTTATCCAGTGATAGCCCCCCCGTAATAAGAAATCATGCAAAGAGGGCCTTATTCGGCTCCAAGGATGATCTCCAAAGGCTTTGTAGCCTGAAAAACCATGCTTTCTACTTGGACTTTAGGCGCCAATTCTTGTTCAAATGACCTTCTAGGACTAGTTTGAAACATAACCATATATAGCCTAGAGTAGGCTTACATCTGGTAAATGTTGTGGCATGTCCCCATTTCTAGTCACATCACCATGCTTGAGGCACTTGAAGGCCCAACTTAGGAATAAGATCATCTAGAATTAGGCTCTACACATGTTCCAAGATAAACTTATCCATATTGGCCAATATTAATTTAAGGTTAAGCTCCAGTGAAGGCACCCATTCCCTTGTTTGGCTATCAGCCAAATCTTTGGCAATTTGAATTTCCCTTTTAAACAATTGCAAGTCCAAAAACCATGAAAACTCGGCTAACAAATTCCCTTCATGCAAATCTAGGGACCACCATAAGAAATGATTATTAAAAGACAAGCTAGAGCGCAAGGAGATCAAGAATAACAATTATTAAGTTGTGTGTGAACTATGATTAGAGCTCTCATCTCTTGGAGAACTTTGATATTTTTCCTTTTATCTATGGCCGACCTACATAACAACAAACATGAACATATGTTAATCAAGAGTGTGATCATAATCTTTTGTCTCGACGAGAGCCTTAATTCGAAGGGCTCAGAACATTGACTAATAATGTGTTAGAATTGGAGTTAGAGATGGAAGGGTTTGCTAGATTTGGAGGTGCCTACTGTTGCCGTCCTTATACACACTTGCAAACGTGAGCAAAGTCCAACTCACTTAGTGTGTCCTTGGAGGCACAATGCCTAGGTTCAAAGCCCACGCTGTCACTTTGGCTTGAACCTCTTTCGTCTAGGCTTACTCCTAGGGAAGCCAAGGGGGGTAGACCCTAGTTTCTAGATGAGATTAAGCTTGAAGTTCTAGGAGTTGATTTTAATTTGTTAGAGGGTTTGGGAAAAGTCTAACCTATGATGCAAAGGTAGCAAATGCAAGATGCAAGATTTCTTAAGTCAAGCAAGCCTTTCCCTAAGTCAACTAAGACTAGTGCCTAATGTTGGGCAAAGGGGTTAACTAATGTTCAAGGGTGTTTGATTACAAAAGATTTACAGGTTACTTACAAAGGTACAACAAATACAAGATTACAATAAAGAATGAAATGATAGTACAACAATTATGAACAAGAGGTACAAGATATACAAGATACAAGAATAACAAGTGCTTTAATGTGTAGGTACTTAAAGATATTTAAAACATAAAGATCATCCACATAAAGCCAAGCATGCCCCAATAGCACTTACTCTATTGGACTACTTTTCAATGGCAACCACAACACTCAAGATCCAACAAGATGATACCTCCAAATGGGATGCACTATCTCTTGAGGGATCACACCATAAAGAGCATTTACTAAATGAAAAGAAATACTTGAAAGAACAAATGCTCAACAAAACTCAAACTGATACTTAGTTAATTATCCCACAAAACAAAGAAATATTACTTGCATATGAAAATGAAAGAGATATGTGTTTGCAAGTAATGTTTTAAACAACCATAAGATGTACCCATGAAAGTGATTGCCTAAAACACTAAGTGGTTAAGGGTTGCTTAAAGATTTTAATTTCCCCCCCCTAACTAAGTGTTGAACCTAAATCCTCCTTCCCCAATTACCAAATGGCTGCTGAATGCTCAAGCAGTGAGGCAACGAGGCCTACCCTAGCTTCACAGGTCAACCCTAAAGACCCGAGTACTCCCGGAAAGGACGCCGTGCGCCATGAGACCGTCCCCGGCTTAGCACCTTCCGTTGCCTTCCTCAAGCTCCGTTTTAGATGGCGAAGATGGTGAATTTAGGTGTTCTATTAAGTCTAATATGTTATTATACCTTAGGACTAAGTTTTTAGGTGTGTTTAGGCGTGTTTTAATGACTTTTACTTGCCCAAAAATAGTGAATTAGGCTTGTTATCGCACAGTTTGTAGCTAGGATAAAAGGCTATAAGATAGAAGGCCAAACTGGCGTAACAGGAACCAATCCCACCCAATGTCACCACAATGGGATGGTTCTTTCTCTTTAGGGAGGTTAGGCCCAAGGGAGATGTCCTCGGTGACCTGGGGTTTTGAAGAGGCAAAAGGCTAATAAGATAAAGATAAGGTTTTCCCCCTTCACAAGTCACCACCCAAACAGATAGTTCGGCCAAAGGCCAATAATGAAGTAAAACCCCCAAAGAAGTGTACCTGCCTGGAAGAAAGCAACAACAAACTGATATGTGCAAGCTATTTCAATGGGTTAGTACTTCATAAGACTATCTGATAAATACATATAAGCAATTAGCAATAAATGTTGACAAAGTCAATGTTTATCAATATCAATGAAAAGTTATAACACTTCACCAATAAATATTGGAACAATGTAGCATTCAATGTAACCAATCATCACCTCATCTAATAAATGCCTTAAACACCATTTAATTGCTCATAAAGGAGAATGTTGTTGCACTAATGATATAACTAGCATAAGATAACGACATCAATTAGGGTTAGTAGGGTTAGCTCCTAGACTAGAGTTAGTAGTTAGGGTTTCAATTCAAAAAGTTTTGAGAGTATTTAGATCAAGTTCTACTTCAACGCTTGAGGTCTTAGATCAGTGCCTTTAGGGTTAAATGGAGTCAATAATGAAGGACACAGGAGTTGAAGGAGACAAAGACTAAGGACTAGAGGGAGAAGTTTTGAGGTGTTGCTAAGGCAAGGCCTCAAAATCAAAACCCTAGGGGAGAGAGGCTCACTCCGGTGTTGCTACAGCAAGGCCTCGTGCTCTCTCCTCCTTCCTTAGGTCAACTTGGCAAAACGGCTAGCTCAAATGAAGCACAAAATCAAGACAAGAAGGCTTAATGAGGGAGAGTGTTGCTACAACAAAACCCTTTCATCAAACCCTAAAAGAAAAACGGCCCTAAGTGTAGATAACCTAGGCATGGGACGTCTTCTTCCTATTGAATTTTAAATGGTACGACTAGCAAAGGAGAGGAAGAAAGAGGAGTGTAGCTACGGCTAGGCTCTCTTTTTCTTCTTCAATGGCTGAAAATTTCTCTATCAGGGGACATGAGACAAGGACCTACTTGTGTGCTTGTCACCTAGGGTTTTGATTCAGCAAAATTCATAAACATATGCAAGAAATTAAACTACAACCATTCATTCAAGAAGTTTTGCAGAAGAATACTTACAATTCATCAAGAAATAACGATGCAAACCCTAGTTGTCGCACCTTCCTTCAAGAGAAATGCCAAAATATGCCAAAAATGTCTTCCTTCAACAAGTGCACCTCCTTAAATCAGCCAATAACCCAAGATAGGGCGCAAATTTCAGACCTCACCAAGTGGTGAGTGAAAGATGATGAAAAAATGAGAGTGAAAATCTCCCATTTATACAAAACCTTGACCTAATTTTACATTTTAGGTCAGGTAAAAAGGCCGGCAAGGCCAAAATATCAAATCATATTGTTTTACATTAAATTGTCAAGTTAAAACCCTAAATCAAGTTGAAAGGAGAGTAAAATCCCCTCCAAGGGAGACGTTAGCCCTTTTCAGGGCAGATGGGGCGTCCTTGAGCAAAACATTAGCCCTCCCTGGGCTTCTCCAACCTGCCACACGTGCCACTGCTACCTAGTCTGCCTGCCCCAAACGTCCATGATGCTGGGTGACGTCATGGTCAAGGTGGTGACGTCCTAGGCCTCCAAAGGCCAACGTTCCACTAAGAAAGGGTCATCCCCCCTAGGTCAAGTTGTGCCGGGGTGCCTTTGGTGGAACGTTCTCTTCTTCTCCGGTTCAAAGCCCCTGATCCATTTGTGTCCTGTCTCTGGCCTCTGACATCCATCTGGTGGGCTCCTCAGCCCCATGGAGGTCCGAACTGATCATCTCCCCATGTATACCGGTCCAAATGGTATCTGTCCGTCGAGCATGGTCCTGCACATCAAAGGCTACGCCCTCCATGGGCTCATCAGTCACAGGGATCATAGCAATGTCAATCACATCTCATCATCAATATTATTAAACATATGCACAAAATCCCTAATACATCAATCAATAGCTCAAAGACGTTACACAAGCCTGCAATACAAGTCTGAAGAAAGAGACAAGGTGTCCTATTGCACTAGTGTCCACAGGAAAAGGAAAGTTCTCGAAAAGACCTCATCCAAGCCATGTAAGTGGGTGATGTGGTCAGGGGATGTCCAAGCATGTGGGTGCAGTGAAGTCCAAGGATGAAAAAGTGTTACCTGTGGATGCCTTTGTAGAAGGCGAGCTGTACCTGTCACAGATGCATTTTTTCCAAGCCCATTCTTTTTATTCTTTTATTCTTTTTTGCTTTTTTTATTCAAGAGCTAATTAGGGGACACTGCCTTGGCATGGTGACCAGAGCTGACAGTGTTACCCACAAGTACTTTCACAGAGATGAGGAGGCTGGCTCATGATGAGACCCCCTTTCCCTTGGCCATGCAACCAAGAGTCACTGCCCTGGCGTGGTAACCAGCTGGTGGCAATGTCATACTGCTAGGTACCGATGGTCCTAATAGGCTGGCTCGTGATGAGACCCCCTATCCTCTGACTAGATCTTGTTTTATTATTTTTTCGGGTCCCTCTTGTTTCTTGCTAAGAAGCCTTTTATTGCTTTCTCGGGGATCCTTGGGCGAAGCATCTCGAGGTTTTATTCTTAGGCTTTTATCTTTTACCAGCTTGCTTTTACCTTCTAGGCCTTTAGCCCCTTCTTCCCACAAGGTAAGGTGCAGTCCTGAAAATAGGTCAACCCAATGCCCGGACAAGGGGAATGAGATAAGTGAGTGGGAAGTAAGATGAAGAAGTGGTGCTATGAGGGGAGCGGACAATGGCTTTTCAAAAATCCCCCTAGTGGCAAACCAAAACCTACAGATACAAGCTTGCTAGGGCACCCTGTCAATCCCCCCAAACATGGTCAAATGGGCAAATGTAAGATCCAAGCAGTTGTTAGAAATAAAAGGGACCAGATGCATACATTTAAAGGTTTTAACGATCAAATGCGACACATACCATGATACCTGGACTAATTACCTCATGAAGCAAGAACCTCTTTTGATACAGGACCAAACCGATGGTGATGGATGCTGCTGCTGCTGACAAGATAAAGACGATGGAAGAAGAAAAGGTGGGCCCTCCAAGGCCATGCTCGGGTCAATCCTGCTCTCGGTACTCCATGCCTAGGACCTGTGGGCCTCGAGACATGATCTCCTAGTTATCCCTGAAAAGTGGGGATAACATCTGGCTCCAACTCGGGGACATGTGCTCACCGTAGAGCGCATGAGAACCTCAACATCTTTGACATAGCCTGCAGACCTGCTTGATCTCGAAAGAAGCATCAGTAACAAAAAGGGGTGGTAATGCCACCCCAACATACATATAGATACATACTAAAATAAAGCAATCAATAAATATGAAGCAAACTACTTACCTGTACTTACCTGTTTGCTGGATGTTGTAGTCAAACAACCGGTGAAGCCAATCCAACAATGTCCCACAATACCTGCCTTTGTGCTTCATCATAAACCAGAACAATGACAAATCAAGCACAAAAATGACATGGGTTAGAGTGTATATCATATCATTGGAAATCATAAAGTCTAACTCATGGAGGCGGGTGGGAGGGATAAAATCTTGCCAAGTCCATATCTGAGGAAAGCACTCAATCCACCTCCGGAAGGGGTCATGAAAAGTCCAAGGTTCAGAACAATGACTCTGAGGGTCGGTAAACTGGCTACCTAGGATGTCTTCGCACTCTGGAGCTCCGGAAGGGATCGACAAAGATCTAGCAGACGACTGGCAAACTCTCAAGGGAAAGTTGAAAAAGTGAGATGATAGACTGAAATCTGTAGTTTTCAACCAATCCTTGGATTCTCGGGTTTGCTTCACAGGAAACTCAATGCAAAAGGTATAATTCCCAACTACACCTTTAATAATACAACAAGGTAAGGTAATAAGAGGTAGCTAGGGAAAAAGGTCATGATAATCCTTCTTTAGGCAAGCAATATTCTTACTCCTATCAAAATCGGAGCATAGTGGTGGTTGATAGTCATCTTCATGGGGTGGAAAGTCCACCAAATGGACGTTAAGACGACCTTCCTTAACGAAGTAGTTGAGGAAGAGATTTATGTGGAGCAGCCTGAGGGGTTTGAGACCTTCAGTAGAGACACACATGTATGCAGGTTGAGGAGAGCTCCTTATGGGCTCAAGCGGGCACCGAGGGCTTGGTACGCTCGCATCGATAACTATCTTCTCTGATTGGGCTTTGCCAAGAGTGAGGCAGATCCAAACCTATACTACATAGTGGTTGAGGGCCAACTTCTCATTCTTGTGCTCTATGTGGACGACTTGATATTGACAGGAGCAGATAGCTTGATTCAGGATCGCAAGGAGGACCTTGCATGCGAGTTTGAGATGAAGGATTTAGGGCTAATGCACTATTTCCTTGGATTGGAGGTTTGGCAGGGTGATGGTGAGACCTTCTTGGGAGAAGGCAGATATGTAGAGTAGATTCTCAAGAGATTTCACATGCAGGATTGCACGACCATTGCCACTCCTTTAATCACCAACTGGAAGAAGGTGGACTCTAGCAGAGCCGAGAGGGTTGATGCTACTTTATACAGGCAACTCATAGGGTCCTTGATGTATCTCACTAACACACGACTCGACATATGTTTTGTAGTCAACCAATTGAGCCGGTTCATGGTAGAACCCACCAGGCTACATTGGGTTGCTGCTAAGCACGTGTTACGATATCTTCGTGGCACATCAGATTATGGTTTATGGTACAGATAGGTTGATGATGTGAAGTTTCAGGGCTTCACCGATGCTGATTGGGCAGGGGGTTCTATTGATCAGAAAAGCACTTCAGGATGTGCTTTCAATGTTGGGTCAGCCGTTGTTTCTTGGTTCAGCAGGAAGCAAAGATCAGTTGCACTGATCTCAACTGAGACCGAGTATGGTTGCCAGCCTGGCTTCTTGTGAGGCTATTTGGTTGTGGTGTTAAAATTCTAGGGTAAAGATGAAAACAACAGTCTCTTTTTAATTTTAAACAAGACAACTCAGATCAGGAGCATGGACAACATATATACAAATAGAGCTCTGGCTTATGTTAACAGCAGAAAGATATAGCTCAGAAAAATTCTGATATTAACCAATGACCTATGAGTAGTTCTTTAGTTTAAGACAAGAACAATTTTCAAGTCATAGACAATTATATCAGTTCTATGAATACTACAGAGATCTAGGTTCCAGACAGTTCTAATGATAACAGTGCTGAAAAACTTATATCTCAATCAATAACAAAAACTCTTCAACAAGTAACATCAGATCTATATAGATTGTAGCAGCAGAGTTATATGTAACAACAGATCTATAGATCTAGTTCTGAAACAAGACAAGTAATACAAGGTTTCTTCTTCAAACAGTAAACAGGAGATCACTTAAGGATTCATGCAGTTCTATAACAA
>ML776565.1:562651-591614 GCA_009831015.1 Picea engelmannii
ACTGTGACAATCAGAGCTGCATTAAGCTCTTTGAAAATCCAGTGTTTCATGACCACTCCAAACACATGAAGATCGGATACCATCACATCAGAGATTATGTTCAAAAAGGAAAGATCAAATTCTAGTACTTACCAACAGGGGAGCAGACAACAGATATTTTGACCAAGGCATTGCCAAGGTCAAGCTTTGTGTACTTCAGAGATAAACTTGGTGTAGTGCAGAACACCTTCCTCTCTAAGAGAAAGTGTTAGAATTGGAGTTAGAGATGGAAGGGTTCGCTAGATTTGGAGGTGCACCAAATCTGGCAGAGGGACCCACCAAGAGGGGCCCAAATTTAATTTCTATTTCTGCACTTAGGTGACTTAGGAAAAATTATTTTTTTCTGTAGTCATAAAGCTTTTGATCTGGGCTCTCCATTCAGATCTAATCTCAGCCCTTGAGATGACTGGTGAGACCAATTTGAATTGCTAAGGGAGAAGTAGGGATTTGGAGCCTCATTGTGCACTATTCGACTTGGCGAAGAGAGCAACCACAGTGTGAGAGCAACCTTAGCATTAGAGCAGCTTCAACAAGGGCAGAAAGAGTCGTACGGCCTCCATTTCCTGTTCATCCAGCATATTTCCTGCACCCAACAAGCAAGCAAGCCGTTTCTGGTTTGTGCCAGCAGACCGTCCAGTCTGTACGGTGCACCCAGCAAGTGGGTCACGCGGCTTGGGTCGTACAACAAGGCCGTACAGGCCGTACGACGTACCAGCAACAAAGCAGGAAGAGTTTGGGTGAGGGAGAAGGCTGGAAATTTGTTAAAGGCAGAGGTTTTGCCTCAGATAAGTTTTTCTGAGTAGTTGATGTAAAATTTCTGAGTTTGCTCTTTCTTGAAATAATAAAAATCACCAAGCAGAAGACCGGTTTTCCCAGTTGGGTTTTTCCGGGGTCATTTGACCAAAAATAACTGTGTTTTCTGTGTATGAATGCTTGTGTCTTTATGAGTTTATTTCCGCTGCATTTAGAGAGTTAAGAAGAGCAACATGTTCAGATTTTTGTATTAGAAAGTTCAGTTCTGCTTTTTATTTATTCAAATCTGCAACTAGGTTCTGATTTTTAAGAGAAAAGGTTCTGATTTTTAAGAGAAAATTAACAAAATGGAGCATATGGATATTATTTTGAAAACCCTCGATAATAGATTTCTTTCCATGTTAGGGATAACTTAATGGCCTCCCTTATACTCAAGAGTCAAGACCACAAAGGTGCTAACAATCTTAACGTGAGTTGGGGTGACAACTAGAGTTTGTAAAGATAAACCATGCCAAGCACTTTTTCCTAGTAGAGCCCCATTGATTGATACAATGCTTGAGTAATGCTTTCCATGCCCCGTTCTCACTCACGGCCCTTACCACCCATTTGGCACAGAGAGCCTGAACTTGAATCCTTGTTTTGATAACACCCAAGCCATGGTATTCACAAAGAGTGCAACAAAGATCCCAACTAACCTTGTGAAAGCCTTTACCATTAGAGTTGTTCACCCAAAGGAAATACCTGAGACCCTTTTCCTAGTACTAATAAGCTAATTTAGAGGGTACCCAATATGAAGAGTAATAAACATGAGTCACTGCTAAAATTTTGGTGCAGATCTGAAACTTAGTTGCTATGGCGAAAGGCTTTGTGATCCATTTATCGATTTTGTTTCCACCCTTTGCACCACCACCTCCCATAACTATTTAGGAGAAGCTTGAAAGCCAAAGGGAATATCAAGAAATTTGAAAACTTGCCCTAGTTGAAGGTAGGTACAATTTTGAGCAACCAACCAATCTGAGACTAAGCATTGATATTTTATAACACAACATTTTATGCCATTGGATGTTCAAGGCTAAATCCAAATAGAATGTATTAAGGCACTCTAGCATGGAGACTTGGTCCTCAAGAATGGTTAGAAAGGAATCATCAACAAAATGGTCGTTCACGGTTCACGCACTGGCCAACATTAGGTTTAGGCAATGGGATGCCTTTGACAAGCCCCATGCCAACCTCATGACATATCAAATAACCCAAGGCTTCTGTGACCAAAACATACAAGGCTATAGCTAGAGGACATACTTGCTTCATGGAATGAAAAAAACCGACTTCCATAGATTTGCATTTTTTGATGCATAGGCAAGCAAAGGCTTGTGCAAATAAGGTCTCCACAACACCATTGAAAGAGGAGCCAAAGCCTAAGGATTTTAGCATTGCAATAATGAAAGGTCTCTTAACCCAATCATAGACCTTCTCAAAATCAATCTTCATGAAGAGCATCTAGGTCTAAGGCGCAAACCTGCACCATACCCTCCCACACAGTGATGACATTATCCAAAATGTATTGGCCATTAATGAAGCTTGTTTTTTCTGTCCTAACAATCTTAGGAAGAATGTGTTTGAGACAAAGGGCCAAGGCTTTGGCCAAGATCTTGTAAGAAGTATTGAGAATCGTATTGGCCTCCATCTTGTGATCAACTCAAGGCCTCCCCTTCCCTTGGGAATAAACTTGATGTTGACCTGGTTAATGCTCGCAGCCAAAGATTGCTTCCTAAGAGCTTATTTATACACTTGAAGAAGGCCAAGCTCGCAAAATCCCACATGGCCTTGTAAAACTCCATCTAGCCTAAGCGCTTTATCATTAAACATCTCGTGCAAAGCAATTGTCAACACATCCAAGGATAGGCCTTGATCAAAGGCCACTTTTGCTTGTATGTAACCTTAACTGGACAACATCAAAGCAACGTTGCATGGATGGCTCTCTTTCTCTTTCTTTCATAAGGCCCTAGGATTGAAAGACCATCGAGTAGTGGCCTACAAACTCTTGCTCAAGCAAGTCCTGGGCAGTTGCTCAACCATTACTTGCCTTAAGAACAATCATTTTCTTATTGACTTTTTTACTTGCCAAGGCATTAAAGAAAGCCTTAGTAGGCTTACCCCTTTCCCTAGCCAGTGTAGTCTGACGAGAGAGTTGCGATCCTTTGGATTGACAAATCCCATCCAATCAAAGGGACTAAACTTAACCGAAGGGATTTTGACACATCCTCAAATTCTTCCCTAGCAGTCCGATTGCAATTATGTCAAATGGCCACAATCTGTCATCCATGGCCCCATAGAAAGACAACACTATGTGCATTAACATCTTCCCAGTAGGTAATCCACCCATCATCCCCATGGGGTCTTGGAAAAAGGTTTTACATATTTATAATATATGTAATAGATTTAGGGCTTTGTAAATGAGAAACTTTCATGATATGGTGCACTCAATGCTTACACATTTTCTGAGCTCCCTAAGAAATGACATACCAAATGAGCTAATGATTTCACAAAGTTTTCGTGCCATCAACCTATACAAGCCAATCTCCAAAAGAGTCAAAATAAGAAGAGATCTACTTTGATTGCATCACTCTATCTAGTCTCTGCAAAATTCACTCTAGGCCTTTGTGAAAGTTATTCCAGGTAAAAAAATTTAGAAGATCCATGGTGTTGGAAACTATTAGGTTTATAGAGTCCGAGCCTTAAAGGCCATCTAGTCTTCATTCTCACCGAGTGGAGCGTAAAAGACTGTTATCTTTTACTCAATTATATGAGAAGAATAGAAATATATTTATAAATGTATAAGATGAGTGAATAATTGATGATGACTTTTAAAATGAAGGCCCCATATAAAAATTCCTTAAGGAGGTGCCTTGATACCTTTGCATGGAGAGCTATGTCTTTTAATTATTATTACTTATTGTCCCATCTTGATATTGCTTTTATTGTAAATTGTTTATTAATTTGTTCCTTTTCTATTTATTATTTATGTACATAACATTGCCTTTCCCTTTTGAAATGCTTTGTCCTCAAAGCAAGGGTAAAGAAAGATTTTGTTGGCAAACATTTATGTCTCCTAATACACATCTTCCTCTAGAAGGTTTTGCCATTTAAATAGGTACTCTTTAATGGTTCTAGAGTGAAGTTTCTTCTCCCTGGTGGCACTATTTGAGTTGATTGATGATGCTACTTGATCCGATTAGTGGTAGTCGACTACTTTGTGAGCTCTGACATGATATCGCTTCCAAGCAAGGGAAGAATGTGCGATTAAGTAAAAATTCCTTTAGATGAGAACAACTAGTACCATAGCTTCATGATTTTTTGCGGGGTCTCCTCACATCTCAAGCATTTTGTCGTCTGTTAAAGCACATGCACAAGGTATATCCTCAACATGTATGTGTACTTGAGCCATGACGCCTGACTTTTCTTGAATAACGTTTATTTTTGATCCACCCCTTCTAATTATACTTGAAGCTTGTGATTCTCACACTAGTAGCATTTGAGTTATCATTAATGGTCTATTCCAACCAAGTTGTTGAGATGGACTATCTCCTTTAGGTACTTGATTTGAACCTTGAGGATGATCTATTATACCTTGAGGGTTAATGATTAGCTTATGAACTTTAAGGATCTCTGGTACAGAGCCAAACTTGGTAAAAAATTACCAAGGCGCAATAATTTTTTTTACCAACTCGGTAATTTTTTTTACCAGATCCCATAATTTGTTTTTTACCCGATCGAGTAAAATTTTCTTATCAGACCCGGTAATTTCTTTTTTTAGCCAAACTTAGAATATTTATTTATTTATTTTTGACCCAACTCGGTAAAAAATTCAAGAGCCAAATTGTTGATGCTTCAATTGTCAACGCGCGGGGAATTGACAACGGGCGGTTCTCGTACTCGCGTGACACGAGGTCGATCCCCGTCGGCTACCACTATAACCCCAGGTGTAACCACCCAACCCGCAAGAATGGCTCACATTTAAATCGGGTGAGAATCGAACATGATACCTCATTTTTACAAATTTCCTTCCATTTACACGGCACTTGCCAATTTGTCTACACCCCTGCGGGCATGCACGATCTTAATATTACTTTTATTGTAAATTGTTTATTAATTTATCTCGAACAACCTAATAGGCGAGAGCCCTTTGCTATCCTCTTTATTTTTAACATTAAAGCTTTATTTGACTACTTATAAAACATTATGTACACAGTTTTAATACAAAAAAAGGGTGGGCTGCACTCACAACTTACACGAATAGTAGCAAAAGACTATGAAAAATTTAAAAGCATAGGATGGCTAATGTTGAAATAGTCTAATGTTGAAATAGTCAAATACAATGAGTCACAATAAATTGTATCTAAAATAACAATGTTTAGAAACCACAAAGCGTACAACTCGATCATAAACATCAAGAAACAATAATCACGATCATTAGGGGTAGGTCCCCTTCTAATTGTTGTGGGAGCATCATCCATGGGTTGATCCCAACCATCATTAGCCTCTTTGGGAGGCTTGGGGTTCTCTGATATGGACAAGGTCGAAGTCGGAAATTGCTTATCTTTCTTTGTTGGGATAGGAGGCTAGCTACACCCCCACTCCCTATGTTCTGAGACCTACTTGCTTGTGCGATGGCGAGGCCTATTGTCACCTTGGTGAGACTTTGTTGATGGGGGTTGAGTCGGATGGGCAAGGTGGCTCTAGCTCATAGTATTCCTGGGCTAGTCCAAAATTCCAGGACCTACTGTAAATGCTCCATTTCCATTCAAATCTTTTGTGCTTGGACAATAATTTGCAAGGACAAATTGACACATGTTAGGGCACCTCTGTACCATGAGAAAGTGTGAGAAGGTTCTTTGTCCTTAAACATCACATCATTGCGTTTCTTCCAAATGAAGTAAATCATTTGAATGCTAACTAACAACCAAGCATATTGAAATTTAAGAGCCCAAGGAAGACAATAGCCTAACAAAGCAACATTCCATGAAATGGAGGCAAGGAGGTATTGTTGACATGTAGATTGAATCCAGACCTACATAGGCTTGGCTTGGGGCTAGAACTAGAAAAGATGTGTCAAGGTCTCAACTTGCCCACATTGGGGACAATGCAAGTTTTGCATCCCCAACTATGCTAATATTTTGTTCATTGGTAGACCTCCTAGGCTCCTACAATAAGAAACAAAGCAAAGAGGTCCTTCGGCACCAGGATGGCTTCCACAGGGTTCTCAACCAAAACAACCATGTTTTTTTCTTGGATTGCAATCGCCAAAGTCTATTTAGACGTCCTTCCAACCCATGTTTTAAGTAGAGCCACTTAAAACTCAAGGCATGTGAGGCCTATTGTCACCACAGTGACATTGTGTTGATGGGGGTTGAATCAAATGGGCAAGTTGGCTCCCAGCTCATAGTATGGGTGGGCACCCCAAAAATCCAAGAGCTTCTGTAAATGCTCCATTTTCATTTGAATCTTTTGTGCTTGCACAATAATTTGTAAGGATAGATTGACACATGTCAAGGCGTCACAATACCATGAAAAAGTGTGATAAGGCTCTTTGTCATTAAACATCACATCATTGTGTTTCTTCCAAATGAAGTAAAGAACTTCAATGCAAACTAACAACCAAACATATTGAAATTCAAGAGCCCAAGGGAGACAATAGCCAAACAAAGAAACATTCCATGAAATGGGGGCAGTGAGGTATTGTTGACATGGAGATTGAATCCATGTCTACGTAGGCTTGACTAGGTGCTTGTTGACACCCAACAAGAGCCTTAGGTGCAAGTTTAGGGGCAAAGGATCTGCAACCTTTTGAGCTCCCTCTCTTTGGGTTGGTTCTTGCCAACACCAGGGGGTATCCCTAATGCTGCCTATGACCTAAAGATTATTGAACATGATGGGATCTAGGTCAACAAGTAGGTGAAGTGTACTACATGAAAATTAACAATTCGATGGAGGGATTTAGAAGACTAGTGCCTACCATGTGTTAAGGCCCCACCTTAACTCCCATAGTTAGGATAATAGGTTGTTACTTAATGGATTGGGACCATCTCTATTAAATAAGGCCCACGAGATAGTAGAGTGTGAAATCAATAAATGTAAGTTGGCCTCATTAAAGAAGGTCCACTAGTTAGTGGTTGTGGCCTCATTAATGGAGGCCCGCTAGGTGGCTAGGGTTTTGGTAAGTTAGAAACTATATATAGTAGTAGAAGCTAGGTAATTAGGTGGCAAGTGAATCATATCATATTTGGAGCTTTACTCAACTAGAGGTTGACCCCTCGAAGAGGCAAGTGAACATTGCTTTCTATTCTGAATATCAATAAAGCTAACAAGGAACACCACAAGTGGTATCAAAGAACTTTTTTGTGTCAACATGCACCCAAATTTTAGAATTTTTTTTAGGTTCGAGAGATGTTTTGACGTCTTTAAACATTGAGATTGGTCGTTTAATGAGTAAACCTATATTTGGGGAAGCATACACATAGGAAATACTAGTGGAAGTCACCTGCTTGGACACCCTTGTAACCCTTGTTGGTACCCCTTCAAGTAGTACTGCATTAGACATAATTTGCCTATGGATTCGATCTTCCACATACCTTTGGGTATATTTGAAGCCCCCTAGGAGCACCTGAAACCACCTTTGGGTATATTGGAAGCCCCTAGGAGCACCTGAAACCAACATTACATACACCTAACAACAGTTTGGTTGCTATAATACATTGAGAGTAACATTCTAAGAGATCACTCTATGCTGCCTGGGAATTCCGTAGTATGACTAAGGGTATGATGTAGCCTCCTTATTTAGCATCGTCAAAGATTTGACCAAGCAATATTGTTGGAAACCCATCTATGCATCAGAGAGCTATAAACTAGAACTCCTTTGCCCTTAGGACCCTGCAAACCCTAGCCTTTGTAGAATAGGCAACTGAAAAAGCAATTTTATTTGGAATATCAAGAATTTGGGAATTTCATTACCACAATATTATTTCATTAGGAGTAATACTCTCATCAGTGTAAAACCCACTAATACCATTATGGGAGACCTAGCTCAAAAGACTCCTTGTGCGACATTGATTGCATTGAGGTAGCTCCCTAGTAACCTTTTTTCTAGTCTCACTAGTACAATTGCTTGTGACCCATCTCCACAGATTCCTCTTGTGACATTAATTGTGTTGGGCTAGCTCTTGAATAATCTTTCAAGTGGTCCCTGTGGTCCCATGACCCACACCTACAACATGTCAACCATGGATGACCTAAAGCAAATTGTTCGGTTTCTCACCCAATTATTGAACAAGCTTGAGACCAACATGACTACTCTCAACGTGCAAGTTGGCCTTCATTTTGATAAGATTGAGGTGTTGGAGGGTAAGCTTGATGTTGGTGGCAATTTCTCTAGTGAAGGCTCTAACAATGGTAAGCAAGTTGATGAGGAAGAAGGCTACAATAATAATCACCCCTTTTCTAACCGTTCCCACAATCTGATGCCTCACTTACCTAAAGTCCATATGAATAAGTTTGATGGGTTGGATTCGATAGGTTGGTTTGACCAAATGGAACACTACTTTTCCCTCTATGCCATAGAGGATGATGACCTATTGAAACTTTGAATCGATGTTGTATATATGGATAGCGAACGTTGGCGGTGGTGGCAATGGCATAAGAAATACTCTCCAAGGTTCATTACATGGAAATAGTTTGTGAATGCATTATTTGCCTACGTTATTTAGGATACTAATTTTGTGGGCCAACTTACCAAATTGCATCAAACAGGGATGGTGGAAGAATATATTGATGTTTTTGAGCATTTGGCTGTCAAAATAGATAATTTAACTGATGATGTTTTTAAGCAATGATTTATCGATGGTCTTAAGAAGGAAATAAAACCCCAAGTGGAGATGAATAAACCCGCTACCTAGTTGGAGGTCATTGAACTCACTCGCATGCACAAGTTGTTTTCTATGCCCAATCCAAACATCCCAACTTTTCTCTACACCCATGGCCAAATGTGGTGGCCACTCAACAACATGCTCCACCCCTCAAGGTCCACAAGTTGACACGAGTTGAATTGGTGGAACGCCAACTCAAGGGTCTCTACTACAATTGTGATGACAAATATTTTTGAGGGTATAAATGTAAGAAATGAAAATTATTTATGGCCATCTCTAAGGACATTTCTAATGATGAATTTAAAGGAGGGACTTAGGAGGACCTCACCTCAAATGTTATTTCCTTTCCTCAAATGTTAAAGTTGGTCAACTATATCAAGCATTGGAAGGTCATTGTCTTAATTGATAGTGATAGCACCCACATTTTCATTCATTGCCACATCACCCAAGAAATGCATTTCTATATCCATGTTGTTAACAACTTTCAAATTATGATTGATAATGGGGGATCTATGAAATGTCGTGGTAGTGGTGAAAATGTGAAATTTCAAATGGGTGACAATTCCTTGAAAAACCCACCCATTCACCATTGAAATGGGTGGCTGTGATATTGTTTTGGGTGTTGAATGGTGGAGAACATTAGGCCCCATCATAATGGATTTCTTGGAGTATTACACGAGTTTCTAGAAGGATGGGTAGTCCTACACTCTCAAAGGTCTCAAAGTAGGCTCTCTAGAAATAGTTAGTTCCCATCGTTTGGAAAAGCTCCTAAAAGGGGATAATTTAGGCATTATTGCACAATTCTATGCTATTCAAGCCTTTGAGGATGCTTCTCAATCAGTTCATCCAGACTTGCAATTGCTTCTAAAAAAACACCATTAGGTCTTCAAACTTCCCTAAGGACTACCACCTTCACGTGGTGAGCATGATCATAGTATCCCACTGATCCCAGGTAGCCTACCACCTGATGTGTGCTTGTATTGCCATCTTTTTTCCCAAAAGAATGAAATCGAAAAGATCATCAAGGATCTATTGGTAGCAAGTGTAACCCTTCCTGGTACCAGCCCCTATTCCTCCCCAATCATCATGGTTCTTAAAAATGAAGGCACTTGATGCATGTGTCTTGAGTTTTGAGCTCTTAACAACTTGGCAGTCAAAGATGAATTTCCCATTTCAATCATTGACAACCTCTTAGATGAGCTACATGGCACTTCGTTCTTCATCAAACTTGATCACTGCTTTGGTTATCACCAAATTTGCATGAAGGAAGTAGATATTCCTAAATTGTTTTTTGCACTCACAAAGGTCATTACAAGTTCTTGGTGATGCCTTTTGGTCTTTTGCAATGCGCCTTACACTTTTCAGAGCCTCACGAAAAAAATATTTCAACTCTTTCTCTACCATTTTGTCCCAGTCTTCTTTGATGACATCTTGGTCTTAAAAAAAACTTGGGTGACACATTTGGCACATGTGGATCAGGTCTTACAACTCCTCTGTAATCATTAATTGTTCCTCAAACGTTCGAAATGTTCTTTTGGCATCTTAGAAGTGGAGTATTTGGGACATATTCTGAGTGGGGAGGGTGTGCATGTTGATCCTAAGAAAATTGAGGCAATGAATGACTAGCCTCTCTCGAAGACCCTCAAACGTTTGTGGGGCTTTCTTGGCCTCACAAGTTACTAGAGGAAGTTTGTGCAGCACTATGGTAAAATTGTAGCTCCCCTCACCACATTGCTAAAAAAGAATGCCTTTAGTTGGAATGAGGAGGTCGAATAAGATTTTTAGGCTTTAAAAGATGTCGTGCACTACCCCAATACTAGCCATGCCGGACTTCAATAAGTCGTTTGTCTTGGAATATGACACTTTGGGCAAAGGAATTGTGGACTCTCATTGGTCTTCACTAGTAAGCAATTATGTGATAGAAACTCTAGCAAAACCACCTTTGAAAAGGATATGCTAGCTATTCTTCATGCAATTGATATGTGCTATCCTTACTTGATGGGGCATCGTTTCCATATTAAAATGGACCATTGCAATTTGAAATATTTCTTGGAATAGATGTTGTCCTCCCTAGAGCAACAAAATTGGGTCACTAAAATGTTAGGCTATGACTATGAGATCATCTACAAGAAGGGCAAGGAGAACGTGGCGGCTAATGCTCCATCTAGGAAGTATGAAGAGGAAGGTTCCCTATTTGCCTTATCTTTCCTAGTGCTCAATTGGCTAGCATAGGTACATCAAGAATGGTTAATAGATGCCAAGATAGTGCGCATGATCCACCAACTACATGCTAACCCCCATGCACATCCAAACTACACTTGCTAGAATGATAAGCTCCTCTATAAAGGGTATATTTTTTTGATTTGGGATTTGACATTTAAATCTCAAGTATTATCTAAATTACACTCCTCTCCCATAGCGGGTCACTTTGGGTTTAACAAAACATATGAAAGGATTAAGCATTAATTCTTTTGCGAAGGCATGAAGATAGACATCCACTCCTTTGTGGTAGGATGCGATATTTGCTAATGACACAAGGGGGAGATGCTGAAACCTCCAAGAGAATTACAAACTTTACCATTCTAGTCACCATGTGGACCGACATTTCTATGGAATTCATTGTGGGGTTATTGAAACTAGGCGACAAATTAGAGTTCATGGTAGTTGTTGATTGCCTTTCTAAATATGCTCACTTTTGTGCCTTACAACACTCCTTTAAGGTCTCCACAGTAGAACAAGTATTCATAGACAATGTTTTTAAACTCCATGGCATGTCTAATTTAATTGTGACAGATTGTGACTCCACCTTCGCTACTAATTTATGGCAAGAGTTGTTTTGGCTTCAAGGTACCCAATTAAATCTCAGCACGACATGTCACCCCCAAAGAGATGGTCAGGCGAAAACAGTCAAAAGTGTTTGGAAGCTTATATACGTTGTTTTGTCTCTAATCGACAGGCCCAATGGGTCCAATGGTACCCCTGGCCGAATGGTGGTACAATACCACCTATCATGGTGCTACTAAAATGACCCCCTTTGAGGAAGTCTATGGACAAAATCCCTCCTCGGTGATCTTCTACTTACTAGGCTTATCTAAGGTTTAGGAGGTGGAAAAAACCTTAAGAGCTCATGCTAATACTCTTCATACCCTCAAGGGTAATTTGGTGTTGGCTCAAAGTCGAATGAAGCAACATGTCGCACTCTGAATGCCACTTTGAAGAAGGGGATAGGTGTTCCTACGTCTCTAGCCCTATAAGCAGACATCATACAAGGAGAATAGCCACTAGAAGTTAGCACCTAAGTTTTATGGAGCTTATACTATACTCAAATGTATAGGCCCGATGGCTTACAAATTGGATTTTCTAAGCGATTCTAAGATCCACCCAATCATTCATGTGTCCTGCTTGAAAAAGGTGGTTGGGTCCAATTGCATAGTTCAAACCAGCCTTCCCAAATTGGACGAGGAGGGTTCCGTTTGGTTGCAGCATGAGGCCATTTTGGACAAATGTGAGCACCATCTTTGCTAGCACAGTCTCCAGAAAGTTTTGATCCAATGGAAGGATACATAGCCTGAAGATGCTACATAGGAACCAATGGAGATTCTCCACCCATTTACTTATCACTAGCCTTGAGGACAACACTGCTTTGTAAGGGGGAGGGCATGTTAGGGTCCCATCCTGACTCCCCTAGTTAGGAGAATAGGTTGTTACTTAATGTATTGGGGCCATCTTTATGAAATAAGGCTCACAAGGTAGTAGAGTGTGAAATCAATAAATGTAAGTTGGCCTCATTAAAGAAGGTCCACTAGTTAGTGGTTGTGGCCTCATTGATGGAGGCCCACTAGGTGGTTAGGGTTTTGGTTAGTTAAAAACTATACATAGGAGTAGAAGCTAGGTAATTTGGTGGAATAATATTGTATTTGGAGCTCTACTCCGCTGGAGGTCACCCTGTCGAAGAGGCAAGTGAATACTGCTTTATTTCTGAATATCAATAAAGCTAACAAGGAACAGCACACCGTGGGTCATGGAGTCAGATTTAGAATAAAAGCTCATCTCAGTATGGTAATGGATAATTCTCATGAGGCATCCACAAGAGATGGATCTCACAAAGAAAAAGGAAGGTGTAACATGAACCCTACAATCAATGTCGAAATACAGACCTATCTTGGTCGTTGAAATGCAAATAAGGGAAAGAATTTCTTTGTCCTATATATCCTCAAGGTTTGGAATCACTGCTTAGATCTGCAACAGCTTTACCAAATCAGGGAACAATATCCTCAAGACCTGATATACTGACTCAATTACATAAAATGAGAGAGTTGCAAACATAGATTAAAGGATTCAATGTACAGGAAAACAAGGACACAAAGTGAATAGCAACTGCTCAAATTTTATTCTCTGTTCAGACTCTCTGGAGCTACAAGCAATGACAGTCAAAACTCATGGTATCCAACCCCATTACAATAAAATTTTCTTGTTTTATAGATCTCTGCTCCCTTGAAATCTGTGCCATAAGTCTGAGAATACATGTGCCTGCTACCTGGAATAATCACGAAGTGCAACTCCTGGGTTCAGTGCACCCCCTCACTATCAGATCTGAACACACCTGTAGTCTGCATGTTGTTGATCAGTCAGACGCATTATCATCTCCTTACCTGCGCCCTTCAGAAATTGCTAATAGTAGGCTCAACTGCTGAGAACTAGAAGTACGGGTAAGCATGTACATGCTTTAATGTGCTAAAAACAGTGACAAGTCTATCTAGTCCATGTGCCTCCACATGCACTCTTAGTTCAATATGGACAAGAGATCATCAATAAGTGGTGTGCTCAACATCTACAGTCCATCCTGCATGCATCCATTGCCACTGATGCACATTATCCACCTTCTGTTTACTCTGCTGCATGCACAAGTCGGAAAATGAATGAAGGGTGCACCCTCGCTCTCTTCTGTCATTCGAAAATAGGAAATATGATATCACTACTGTAGGGTCCGCCTCTCTTTCTTACCAAAATAGTATGCAGATCCTCTTCCACATATCATTCAAACCACCTCAACCATCCAAACTCAAACTGAACTGGAAACAAGAAAAAGTGACTCAGGCACAGTAAACTTAACTTTGAAAGTTGATAGATAAAGGTAATTTCCAGAATAGAACTCATGCCTTCGTTTCAACTTTCAAGAAATGCACCCCCTTCCTATGCAAGTAACTGATGGTGGGAACTGGGAGGGATAGGATCAGGCTGCGACTCAAATGCATGCCCCACATAACCACCAGTGCACGTTTCCAAGAATAGCAAAGAAATCCAACCAATATGTCAAACACACCCTCACTAACACTTCCCAAAATAAACACCAGCAATATCGTTAAATGAGATATGATCCCCTCCATAAGTGTGCCCTTATATGACTTCTTTTATATGTTTCATTCATGAAGGCGATCTGCTGAATTATTTGCTAAGAAGGGTACTGTGACTTAGTCTAATCACATTCTCATATGCTATGTGACCTTTCTCTGATTATAGACCTGAGGACGTGCCAATTTCCTTGCTGTCTTGGAGTGAACAAGATTCGATGAGTGCAGCTGTTAAGTATGAATGCTTTTCATTTTGTTGCTGTTTTTATGCCACTGCTTATGCTTACAATTTCTGTTATTCTGTATTCTTTTACAGTAGCAAGGTACACTTAGGCAAAGGAGATGCAAAAGTGGACACTGCGCATACTTGTCCAATGCCAATTCTTTCAAACCTTTTTCTAGCTCACAGAAGATAAACTTATAAACAAGACTAGTGTCATCAACGAAACCAAGAATGCACGTGAGGATCCGACAACCATATTCATCATGAAGCAGTCTTTACTACGTGCCCTTTCATTCCCTTCACAATCTTCACTCTTTTCCTTAGCACCTATATATATAATACAAAGTGAGCCAACCTTTGAACCATCTCTTGTATGGATCATTTGTACAAGTAGCTCAGCTACCTGCTGAATTATATCTGTTACAGATGACTTGTTTGCCATACAGATGTTCTCAAGCAAAGCTCTGTGCACAATTGAGTGGTCAACAATTTCTTTTGTCAAGAATTGGCTGTGATGCTAAGGTCATTGCTCCAAAACTGCAGATTTTTTGGTGGATGTTCACCAGATAACAAATCCACTAACCTGTGGTCAGATTTGAAGAATGTACAGCTCCATGATTTCAGGTATTTGGTGGGTCCTCTGTCAATAATACAAGCCACTAGAAGTATGTTGGCCCATGTGCCTCCCAAATCCCTACTTTCCTTCCAAAACCTGTAAACTATGCATTGGCACATTTTGTAACAGCAGATCTGAAAGCTACAGATTTCTTTTGTGAGAGGCATGCAAAACACCCAGCTGCACTAAAATTATAACTGCTGCAGCAAACTGGGTCACTCAGTCCTGCCATCCCTCCAGGAGAATCTACTTACAAGTTTTCTGTTAGAGGCCTGTTACTGTCTTCTCACTACTGTATTTACTGCTCCTATAGACCGTGCAATTGGATCAACTTCACAACATTCAAGAGAAACCTCCTTACTAGAAATGGTAACACTGAAACCAGCTAAGTCTGGTCATCAACACACTTTGAGAAACTCCTGAACATCATTCACCAGACTGGGCACCTCATTAGCAAATATGCATTGGGGCAGATTGTACTAGAAAAGATGTTTCAAGGTCTCAGCTCACCCACATTGGGGACAATGCGAGTTTTGCACTCCAAAGTATGCAAATCTTTTGTTTGCTGGTAGACCTCCTACAGTAACAAACAAAGCAAAGAGGGTCTTTGTTGTCTCAAGGATGGCTTCCACAGGGTTCCTAGCTGGAGCCTGGAACCACCACGTTTTCTGCTTGGATTGCAACTGCCAAAGTCTGTTTAGATGGCCTTCCTACTTAGATTTGAAGCAGAGGCACTTGTTGCACTGAGAGTAGCGAGGTACTCTACAGCCCAGTATGAGGGAGATGTTGAGGCGTTATGTTATGTTAGATAATACTACATTAAAAAAAATTAAAGTCCGCTCAATTAAAAAAAATAGCAATAAAAAAATAAAGTTGGCTAAATTAAAAAAAAAAAAAAAACAATTACACACACCGTGTAAAACTTGACATGGAGTGAAATAATAAAAAAAAAAATTTACACCTTAAGAAATTAGATCCCTCTTGGTGCTTGATAGATCCGGGTTTAAGATGGATCTATGCTGGTATTAAACATCACATCATGGCTTTTCATCCAAATGAAGTAAATCACTTCAATGAAAACTAACAACCAGGCATATTGAAATTCAGGAGCCCAATGGAGACAATAGCCTAACAGGGCAGCATTCAAGAAATGGAGACAAGGATTGAATCTGGGCTGACCCAGACTTGGCTAGGGGCGAAAACTAGAAAAGATGTTCAAGGTCTCAACTCAGGAGTCGCACACATTGGAGACACCATGGGTTTTGCTCACCCAAGTATCCTAATCTCTAGTCCATTGGTAGACCTCCTACAGTAAGAAACAAAGCAAAGAGGGCCTAACATCGGCTCTATGATGGTTTCCACAGGTTCTCAGCAGGAACAACCATGTTTTCTGCTTGGACTGCAGCTGCCAAAGTTTGTTTAGATGGCCTTTTAACTCAAGTTTGAAGTAAAGCCACTTGTAACCCAAGGCAGGCTTATATTTGGTAAATGTTGTGGTTCACCCCCATTTCCAATCCCATCACCAAGCCCAGGGTACCTGGTGTTAGAGTCAATGCCGATTCCAACATGTGATTTTGTTAGCTAGTTACTACCCAAGGAAGACTTATATTTGGTAAATGTTGTGGTTCACCCCCATTTCCAATCCCACCACCAAGCCTGGGGTGCCTGGTGTTAGAATTAATGCCCATTCCAACTTGTGATTTGGTTTGCTAGTTATTATGTAGTTGTCTTTTGTTATTCCTTTGTCTGGCTGATTTCTAGGATGTTGTCTAAGATTGTTATGTTCAGTTGCTAAATTGTAGGTGTCTCTGGTAGAATTAATGCCCATTCCAATGTATGATTAGGTTCTTTTGTTATTCCTTTATCTTGCTGATTTCTAGGATGTTGTCTAAGATTGTCATGTTCAGTTGCTAAACTGTAGGTGTGTACCAGAGATCTATCATTTGAATATAAGGGAGTTGTTTAAGAAATTATCTTGTGTATTCTGATTTGCGTCGAGGATTCTCTTCATATTTTATTATGGTATCAGAGTGGGTTCAATTTGATTAGAATCTGTGAGATCTGTGGTTTGAATTTCTGGGATCACGAGGAATCGCAAGAGAAAAATCACAACCTTCATAGTACCATGCACTGAGATGTTTTGTAGCACCTTTACACCGTGTGCTTGCTGTCGTGACCCCCCCAGAGGGAGTTGTCAGGTGAAGGGATGTTGACCCAGCTAGGGTGAAGCTGCCACTAGGTTACACAAGAAGTTGGCGCATGCTTCTGTGACCAACCTAGACGAAGCTGTTGAGTGAAGGGATGTTGACCCAGTGAGGGTGAAGCTGCTTCCAAGTTATACAAGGAGCCATGCCAGAATTTTGACATTGCTAAGATGCCCTTGAGCTAAATACCATCTCTATGTCACTAAGGACAAACATATAAAAAGGTTCATGGGACTGCCAAGCATGCAAATATCTTAAGAAACTTTATCCAAAGTTCTTTGCTTTCACTTTATATTATCTTATGCTTGAATCTTTTTTCGCATAAAATAAAACAAGTAAGATGTAATTTCAAAGTCTGACTTTTGCTTGTAAAATTAAGTTGTTTTTTTGTCAAGTCCGTTAAAAACCCTCAAGAGTGTCCTCCATGGGAAGCCAATTCAATGGCTATGTCATTTCCCAGTTTTATGTTCATTGACAAGCTAATAGGGACAAACTACACTAATTGGAAGGTGAGAATGAGAGATATTTTCACACTTAGAAAGATCATGATGTTGTCCTAGGAGTTGAAATCAGACCCATTGATATAACCTTACAATCAGACTTCAATGAAAAAGATTGAGAGGCACTACTTCTGATCAAAATGTTGGTCTTTGATAGTGTACTTCCACATGTAAGAGAGGTTAAAACATCTAGAGAAGCTTGGGGTAGCTTGAAGAAATTGTTTGAAAGTGTTGATGATGCTAGAAAAAATTATTTAATAATTAAATGTTTACAATTAAAATGTGTGAGAGTCAGTCCATTACTCGTTATCTGGCACGTATAGAAGATTTGAAGGAGCAACTGATCATTGTTGATGAAAGTGTCGTAGAAAAAGAGATTATCGCAATCACCATCAAAGGTTTGGCTTCATCCTATCGAATGTTTGTCACTGGACTGACCACTACTGGAAGATTGGCAACAATTGGGTTTGAAGAACTTAGCAGGATGTTACATCATGAACAACAAACCCATGATAAAGAGGACTAGCCTACTGAAATTACATTTGCAGCTAGTTGGAAAGGCCGCTTAAATCAATTAAAGCCTGGTTCATCAAATGACCAACAGTGGAAACAAGAGCCTAAGGAGAGCAAACAAAATCAGAGAATCAAGTGCTTCTACTGTGGTAAGCCTAGCCATATCTCGTGTTTGCAGGAAAAGACAACATGATCAGAGACAAGGAGAACATAAAAGTAATTATGCAGAATATATTTATACTCCTGATGAGAATTTCTTGTTCCTGGTCACTAATAATGTAATTCCATTAGAAGAATGGTACATTGACTCTGGTTGCTCTAAGCATATGACAAACCAGAGAGAATGGTTTGAAACTTTGACAATCTTGATGAAAATGAAGGTCAAGGAGACATTGTAGCTTTAGGAGATGATTTTAAATACAATTGGAAAGGCAAAGGCCCAATAACCATAAAATTGTCGAGTGGAAAAACAATGAAATTTAATAATGTTCTGTATGTGCTAGGATTGAAAAATAACTTACTCTCTGTAAGTCAAATAACCAAGCAAAGCTTGAAAGTTGAGTTTGATAGTGACAAGTGCAGAGTTAGAGATACAAGGAACTAGAACAAAGTTGTTGCTGAATGTTTACAAGAGGGAGGACTATACAGACTTGCAGCGTCTATTGCTCAATCCTACTTTGTAGATGACAACTCAGTCACCAGATTATGGCACAAAAAGCCTGGGCATATTTATTTTCAGTCACCTAGTTGTATGGAGAAGATGAACTTGGTATTTGGCCTTCCTCAAGTCAGATAAGATCTTGTAGTTTGTGAATCATGTGTAATTGGAAAACAACACATAGATGAATTTCTGATATTTGTGGACCAATGAAGATGCCTTCCATGATTGGTTCAAGGTATCTTCTCACCTTTACTAATGGTTTTTCAAGAAAACGTGGATTTATTTCTTAAAGAGTAAGTCAAAGACATTTAATGTATTCAAGCCTTTTGTGGCCATGGTTGAGAAAAAATAAGGACAAAAGCTGAAAGTACTAGGGTTAGACAATGGTGGGGACTACAAATCCATTGAGTTCATGAATTTTGGAGCGTTCGTGGAATCAAAAGACAATTCACAGTTCCTTACACTCAGCAAAATGGAATTGCTGAGGAAGAACAATACCATGGTTGAAATTGTACCCTGTATGTTGAATGAGGCACATCTGAAGAATGAATTGTGGGCTGATGCTGTACATACAGCTGTGTACATCTTGAACATATATCCCACAAATGCTCTTAATATTGTTGTACCAGCAGAGGCTTGAAATGGAAAAAAGCCAAATATTGGTCACTTGAAGGTGTTTGGATGTCTGGCATATGCTCATGTACAAATGAGAAAAGATCCAAGTTAGATGTTAAGAGCAATAAGTGCATTCTGATTGGATATAGTGAGGTATCCAAGGCATATAGACTGCTGGACTTAAAGACTAAAATAGTCATTATCAGCAGAGATGTTTTTGATGGATAACAAAACATACATTTGATACATGTGATTAGTTATGGCCTATTAATCACTTACGGCCTATTAATCACTTACAACATGCGGGAAATACTTCAAATGCTGATAACAGTGGTAGTGTCGATATGTTTGCATCTTCTCCATCTTCAAGCAACAGTGATACATCCCAAATAATTGTTGAAGCAGTGGCAGCGCACCTAGAAGCACAAAATCAACAAATAAAATGCCCACTAGGCTAATTAAAACAACACAAGATATCAAAAGATTCTGAGATAGAAGCGCATGGAAAAAAGAGAGCATCAAAGTACATGGTAAATTTTGCCTTGATGGCTAATGTATTGACTGAAAAGGACCCACCACATTTGTTGAAGCACATGGTCTTTGTGAGTGGGATAATGCAACGAGTGAAGAGATGAAGTCTCTAACCAAAAATCAAACATGGGACTTGGTTGAATTACCAGCTGACAAAGAACCCATTCGCTGTAAATGGGTGTACAAAACAAAGTTCAAAGCTGATGGTTCCATTGATAGGCTCAAAGCTAGACCAAAGTTACCAGAACCGGACCGGTCGACCCAAAAAACCAGAACTGAACCGGAAAAAAACCGGATCAAAAAACTGGTCACTAAAAATACATAAAATATTCAAATTTTGAAAAAATAATACATATTCATGTGCATCCATGTGAATCAAAACCATTATACACAAATTTGCAAAGTTTCTCATATATATAACAAGTAACAGTGTATAAAACCAAAATAACACTAAGAGTAAGTGCACTCCATAGTCATATGAATATCTGAAACAAAATACATCATCAAAAAGGCTCTAAATGGCCTATAAAGTCAAAAACTAACTCTAGAGTCTAGAGATTAAAGACTACACAATCTAATAATCTGAATCTGCATACTGAAACTCAGACTCAGAGTCAAAATCAATGCATGCCCCTTCTTTTATTTTTTTAAAAAAATTTGAAAATCCCCTTACTTTTCCGGCCGTAAGGTGACTGTACGAAACCAGCCGGTTTGAGAAAAAAAAACCAGTTCCGTACGGAACTGGTCACTGGCAGTTTGAATGGCCGGTTTGGACCGCTCTAGTCTATGACCCGGTCGGAGTGGCCGGTTTTACTGGTTCCGGTCCGGTTCTGGTAACACTGAGCTAGACTTGTGGCCAAAGGTTTTGCTCAAAAGGATGGCATTGATTATGAAAAGACCTTTGCACCTGTTGCAAAGAAAATGTCAATATGTTTAGTGTTGTCATTGGCTGCCTAGTTCAGTTGGAATGTTTATTGTTAATTTCTTGAAACCAACAATCAGAAATTTTATGCCAATAATTTAACAACTCAAAATTTAATCTACCGCTGATATAAATTATGTAAACTATGCAGAAAATTTACAGCTGAGCTTTAACTTTTAACCATTAAAATGCACAGCAGAATCATAAATAGCACACACATTTGAACACAGATATTTTTGGGCAATGCCCCTGGAAAAACCCCGTCGGGAAAATCAATAAATGAGAGGATTTTTTTGGATTTAGAGGAAGAAAATAATTACAGCAGCAAATTCATAAATTTCTTACAGCCCAGCAAACTCGGCCTATATGGCCCAACTTTTTCGGCCTTGCTTTTTCGGCTCAGCTTTTTCCACAGATTTTTCAGCCCATTTGCTTTTTCGTCCCTGTTCCTCAGCCAATCGCCCTCTTCAACTCTCAGCTCAATGTGTGCCTCTCACTCTCCTTAGATATGCTTTTATAATCTCTTAATGACCAAATCCCTAACCCTAAGATCTCAACGGTCAAGATTAGATCTTTCCTTCCCAAAATCGACGGTTGTGACTTAATCTCTCGTTGAGATGACTTGAATCACTTAAGTCACTCAACTTTATAAAAAGTCACTTTAGTCATTAAATAAAAGCCACATTAACATTATAAATGCAATTATAAAGTTAAAGATCTAGAGAGCGTCGCTCAGACGCCTCCGCATGCTAGGCACTGCCTATGTAGAAGTACCTGTCCAAGCTACTTCAAAAACTAACACTCCCTCTTAGCAAGGAAGGTACTTCTGGAACCTCCACTTGGATTTGTCTCCAACCCCATCACTCCATCTGTTGTTGTAGTTGCTCCCTCTGAACCAGAAAGCTTCCCTGCCACCTGCATTGGATCTTGTGTTGAAGACTTGTTCCTCCTCACCATGCCCTTAGGAGTCTCCTCACACTCCTGAGCATCCAACAGTGTCATTTCATACTAGCTGAGACTCCTGAAAACACTGGAAGTAGTCTCACAACCACCTGTCACTGACACTGATCCTGAATCCAAGATCCCCTTGGACTTACACACAGGTTGTCCCAACAACCTGTTTTCCATCCCTTGTCTGACACCAAGCACTGCTGTTGCGTCCATGGTATCTCCCTCTAGATATATGAACACATGTCCATGCTCGAACACAACTCCATATCCCTCATCCTCCAATACTAAGAGCAAGCTTACCTTCAGCTTCGGAACAAACAACACCTCTTCCACCTCCAGAGATCCTCCTGAATCTAGTTGGAATTTCACACATCCAACCCCCTTCACTGCATGCATGGTACTAGTCCCACAACCCACATGAAAGTCTGATTCTATCTTTGAAACACTAAGGAACATCGACCTCATTCTCGTCATATGGCAAGATGAGCCACTGTTCACAATCCATGCTCCAATGTCCCCAAACTCTGCACTACCATTGCCTGAAAGACAAGACACAAGAGAAAATTCCTTCTCGAACTTCTCAGCAAAATCATCGATCTCAGTTGATGTTGATGCTACTACCTGTGTCTCCTTGCTCTTCTTGTTTGGACACTGGCTTGCATAGTGGCCAGTCTTATGACATGCAAAGTATTTCACTTTTCTCTTGTCCTTCTTTCCATCTCCCCTACCCTTCTTTGCTTGAAGAACAACATTCTCCTTGCCTTCATCACCCTTAGCCTGACTGCCTTGAAGAGCCTCCTCCCGAGTCTCCTCCTGAGAGAAGTCATCCCAGAACCTCTGCCAATCAGGGAGATGTTCTCGTGCCACAACTCCCTTCACGAACGAAGCCCACTTCTCTGAGAACCCATTTAGAGTTGTTCTCACAAGTTCATCATCTTTGACTACCTCTCCAATAGTTGTTAACTCATCACAAACCTATGATATCCTGGTGAGATACGATGCCACTATGTCAGTCTTGGATATCTTGGTGCTCCTGAGTTTCTCCCTCAGCACCATCTTCCTATTTTGGTTTCCACTCTAATAAAGCTTTGTCAGAGCTTCCCACATCTCATAGGCATTTTTCTTTCCGAACACATGAGGTATGATATGGTTTTCCATGACATCTAAGAGCATCCTTTTGGCTTTCACATTTTTCTTATTGAAGGCTGCCAAAAGTGTTGTATCTGTGGGAACAACCTAGGTTTTCTCCACAATGTCCGAGATTTCGTTTTCCTCCAATAGTAATGCAATCCGCTCTTTCGATGGGATAAAATTTGTATCTCCGTCTTGCTTGTCCTCAAACCTCAATCCGATAGCCATCCTCATTCAACTGACCAACAATACTTTTCCCTTCCTTTTTATGAGCAAAACCCCTGCAATCCTTGCAAATCCTTGTGCCAAAGTCTTCATGACCTCTCTTCATAGTCTCAACTCTAATACCATGTTAATTTCTTGAAACCCAACAATTAGAAATTTTATGCCAATAATTTAACAACTCAGAATTTAATCTACTATTGATATAAATTCTGTAAACTATGCAGAAAATTTACAATTGAGTTTTAACCATTAAAATGCATAACAAAATCATAAACAACACACACATTTGAACACAGATATTTTTGGGCAATGCCCCTGGAAAAACCCAGAAGGGAAAACCAGTAAATGAGAGGATTATATTAAGAGGTCACAAGTTCAAATCTAGAGGGGGGTAGGGTATCTATACCTCCGTAGACTTTACCAGTCAAATCGCTGGGCAGAGGGGGGTCCCTTGTCCCACAAACAAGGGGGTCTCATACACCACTTTGGTGTGGCTTGGTCGTGACCTTAAAAATAGATTATTATTATTATATTGGCTTCAGAGGAAGAAAATAATTATAGTAGCTAATTCAAAAATTTCTTACAGCCCAACAAACTCAGCTTGTACGGCTCTGCTTTTTTGGCCCTGCTTTTGCGGCCTAGCCTATTTTGTACAGCTTTTTCGGCCCTGATTTTTTGGCCGAACTGCTTTTTCGGTCATGTTCCTCAACCAAATCGCCCTCTTTAGCTCTCAACTCAATGTGTGCCTCTCACTCTCCTTAGATTTGCTTTTATAATCTCTTAATGACCAAATCCCCAACCCTAAGATCTCAATGGTCAAGATTAGATCTTGCCTTTCCAAGATCGACGGTTGTGACTTAATCTCTCGTTGAGATGACTTAAATCACGTAAGTCCCTCAACTTTATAAAAAGTCACTTTAATCATTAAATAAAAGCCACATTAACTTTATAAATGCAATTATAAAGTTAAATATCTAGAGAGCGTCGCTCGGACACTTTCACATGCTAGGCACTGTCAATGCGGAAGTACCATTTATTAGATGGATGTCAAGTCTACCTTCCTCAATGGTGACTTGGAAGAGGAAGTATATATTGTTCAACCCCAAGATTTTGAAGAGCACAAGAGGGAACACATAGTTTGCAGACTTAAGAAGGCTCTTTATGGCCTTAAGCAAGCCCCAAGAGCCTGGTACAACAATATTGATTTTCATTTCAAGCAGATTGGCTTTAATAGAAATCCATCAGGTTCAAATTTGTATGTTAAAAGCAAATAGTGTAGGTGATATCACTATCATTATTTTATATGTAGATGATCTGATCATAACTGGAAATAATGAAGATGTGATAGGAGGGTTGAAAGCTGATTTGAACCAGACATTTGATATGGCTGATCTTGGTCTCCTGCATTACTGCTTACAGATAAAAATCTGGGCGCAACCTAACCCGATTTTTATGCCCCAAGCAAAATATGCATGGGAAATCTTAGAAAAGTTCATATGAATTAATGTAAACCAGCCTTGATTCTTATGGAGGCTGGTGCAAAGTTATCAGTCACGGATACTTCTAATTTAGTTGGTGAAACTGTATATAGGCAGCTTGTTGGCAGCCTTATATACCTGACTGCCACAAGGCATGATTCAAGTTTCTTAGTTGGATTAGTTTCCAGATTTATGGATAAGCCAAGACAGTCGGTGGAAAGCAGCCAAGAGGATCCTTTGATATGTCAGAGTAACTCTTAATTATGGTCTTCAGTATGAGAGTTGCAGATTTTGAGCTCCAAGGCTAGTCAGATCCATATTGGGCAGGTTTTATTAATGAAAGGAAGTCTACTACAGGGTAAGCTATCATCTCATGGATTAGCAAGAAACAACCCACAGTTTCCTTGTCTTCCACTGAAGCAGAGTATAAAGCTGCTGTAAGTGCCACCTGTGAGGCTGTTTGGTCGAAGAGAATTTTCGGTGACATTGGTCTTGATTGGCAAAATCCAATACCTATAGTGTGTGACAGGCAGAGTGCTACCAAGATAGCAGGAAATCCAGTTTTTCATGACAGAACTAAACACATTGAGGTACATTATCATCGCATTTGAGAGAAGATACAAGGAGGAGAAGTTGAGCTGCTCTACTGCAATACTGAAAATCAACAAGTAGATTTATTCACCAAATCGGGCAAAGAAAAGTTCATGAAATTTAGAGACATGATTGGTGTTAAGGCCAATGAAATGGTCATTAAGAGAGGGTGTTAGATTTAATGCCCATTACAATGTGTGATTCTGTTAGCTATTTACCAGGTACTAGGTAGTTGTCTTTTGTTATTCCTTTATCTTGCTGATTTCTAGAATGTTGTCTAAGGTTGTTATGTTTAGTTGCTAAATTGTAGGTGTGTCTCTAGTTGTTACCGGATTTGTAGGGAGTTGTCACTCCAACCAAATCCTATATGTACAAGATCTATCATTTGAATATAAGGGTGTTGTTTAAGAAATTGTCTTGACTTGTGTTGAGGACTCCCTTCATATTTTATTACCTGGAGACCCAATTTGGGAATAAGATCATTCAAAAATAAGGCCCTGTGTTCATTCCAGGATGAAATTATGCATATTGGTTAGTTTGAACTTGCGTTTAAGCTCTACCCAAGGGACCCATGCCATCATTTGGCTATCTATTAGGTCTTAGCCATTTGAAAACGCATTTTAAACAGTTGCAGGGCCGAGAACCAAGTTGATTCGCCCAATAGCTTCCCTTTGTGCAGAACTAGGAGAGACCACCAAAGGCAATGATCATTGAAAGACAAGGCAGACTGTATTGATGGATCTCTCAATGAAACAAAAGTCTTAACGACCTCTTAGGCTTTAGGCCTTCCAATGCTCTGGACCAAAAATGTGCCAGTGATATTAACCATTTATCCTCTTGATTTTCAACCATATTAAAGTCTCTACCAGGGTACTTTTTAGTGGAAAAATTAGCCAATTGGCTATATTTTGGCCTTTTTAAAAATAATATATTTGCCAATTGGCATTTTTTTTGTTTAAAAGTTCACCTCTTTTTTTTTATAAAATATCTTTATATTGAAATATTTGCCAAAATTTACAAGAATTAATAGTAGTTTGTATGCTTTTTTTTTTGAATATTCTCCTACATTATCTACATGTATGATTCTATTAAACCAAAATATTTGTCTAGAATACTATATTTAGATATAATATTTCTTTCTTTAAAGTTTTCTGTGGTCTCTATAGATTAACCAAGGTTCAACAAAATCCAAACAAGCCTTTGAGTAGGGTCAGAGCCCCATTCAACAACTGCACAAACAAGATAAGGGGATTTTAGGGTGGCAACCCCACCTTTCTCATCAGGGTGATTTGAATACACACACTTAGCACCTGACCAAATAAAATATAACTCTGTACAAAGCAAAAATCTAGTTATTTTGACTTCTTGTAAACACATTCTATCCACCTTGCCATTCGAAGACAAGATTTGATGGACAATGTGCTTTTTTCCAAGGTCATTCAAACCCTGAACATTCCATGAAGAAACTTTCATTGGGAACCTTCTATGTTTGTGCATTTGGTGCATCTCTTCCTCGTTATCTTTGAGGCAGTCAAGAACACCAAACGAGTTGGAACTTACAATGGGTTTGCATGGGACAAACCATGCATCCAAAGTGATGGGCCATGGCCACTTAAGCAGGGCATTAGCCGAGTCCTCTGCATGAGTCAAGAAGCAACGGAGGAGAATGAGCCTTGTGATTTCCCCATGTTGCTGAGATAGTCTGGAGACCTGTTGAGTCATCAACTTTTTCACTAAAGTACCCTGAGGCCTAGAAGCGTTGGCTGGTGCAACATTCTTCTGGGCTCATATTTTCTGAGGCCCATTACCTTTGTTCTTATACACCACTTGGGTCCAACCTCCCTATGTGTCACTGTTAGCCTAGGGACCATTTTGAGCTTCGGGGCTGCTTGGGCAGGACCACTTGGGGTTGCCATGGTTCGTGAGCGGATGGTCATGGATACGGTGGTTCGGACTTTGACACCAGAAACAAGTGTTCGGGAGATTAATGTAACGAACAGGTTGGCGAATCATGTCGTCTCTGACCATAATGAGCATGGACTCTTTAAGGTCCTTCAACAGCTTGACCTTAAGACACTTTGCATTGGGGCCTAGGGTTAAAGAACTATGCACGTTCATTGCAGATAAAACCACCTATTGAGGCTGAGATGTGTTCCAGGGACAACCATAATTGCCAGACCCGAACTCTACCCGTGTAGGGCATGACAATTAGGCTGCCTGATCACCTGAGAACCCTTCAGACCATGGGGAAAAGACAACTAGTGCATTTTTTCAAATCCGTTGGCCCCTTTGAGGACCTCCATGACATGAGCCTTCCCAACAAATTGAAACAAGAAAACCCTTAGTCACCCTGCAAGTATGGACACAACGCCACCCATGTGGATTCCAGATCTCCCTGACCCAGTTATGAATGAGTGTTCCAGTTGGGACATGCCCAACAAAATGGCCTTAAAGGTTTTCCTTCCAAAAGGCACTGCAAACAGAATCATATTCATTTATAAAATTATCATCTTGAATTTCATAGGAATAGGAATCGGAATTGGAATCACCTCATGATAGACCTTGGAAAGAAATTTCTGGGGCACCTTTGGAGGTACCATTGCTGCAGCTGTCAAACCCCCTGGCGACATCTGAAATTTTCAAATTACGAGAGTGTTTTTAGGCAATGAGTATTTCATATTAGGCTCCCCTAATCCCTTATGATGAAGGTCATCTAGGCCAACAATCAATACAGAGACTGAAGTTAATACAAGGAAAGGACACAAGATTGCAATCATCACACCATATCCAAACTATATAGATATAGCCATCTCTCTTCATCTGAAATTCAAAATTCTAAAATCTCCCAATGTTTAATAGTCTTCAGCTTTATTTTGTAATTCTCTGATTATCTGGAGGTTTTTCCTGGGAGAGTTCTGAAATCCCAGATGCTGTGTATTCCCAGTTTGTTGAAGAAACTTCAATTTTTTCATTTAACAGGAGTTACTTCTGCTAACCAATGTTGTAACTAGGATTTACGGTTTTCCAGGTTTCCAATGTCTAGAGAAACTCTGCTGGTGGGTTACTTGATACCTTTTTTATTTGTTGAACCATACGTCTTTGTTTGATGAAGAGGCAGATGCTCCGGGTTTCATTTCTATTCATATGGCTCCTCCACAATACTTTTCCTGATATTTTCCACATTTTGTCATAGACTGACTCACCTCAAACATGTTTTGACACCAGGGGTGGTACTCATAAGAGGAAGCCCTTTAGCTCACTTTTTTCTAGACACATTGTTAATTTGTATCATGTTAATTTTGATGGCATATGGATGATTTTGTGCACAGTATAGCTTTGTTACATTGTTGTGGTGAAAGTTATAACTAACGAGAGATTTATGATTGCCCATACTTCACGGAATTAATGTTTGCCTATGTTGTTATAGATGCACTGCTGGCCAATGCTTTCCCTCTACAGATCAGAGTTAAAATGCTTTTTGTGCTTCTTGTTATTGCATACTGTCTTCATATCCACAACTGACTGAGGGAATGCCAATTGTCCAGACAATTTACTGCTGACAGCAAATCAGAAATCAGTAAAGCTGGTTGACTTTGGCCTTGCCCGAGAAGAATCTCTGACAGAGATGATGACTGCAGAGACAGGGACATATCGTTGGATGGCTCCTGAGGTTTAAACTTTATATTCCATTGGACATTTCATCAATATGATATTATCTTGCATTTGCATAGTAAATATGT
>ML776565.1:592036-606534 GCA_009831015.1 Picea engelmannii
TGGGGTAGGGTAACGTCTCTCAAAATAATTAGGTTCAAGAATGCAAGACTTACTGTATCATACTAAAGTCTGATACGTGCAATCTGTTAATGAACATGTAACAGCAAGTGAGACCCAGTATTCCTGATGATCTGCCACACGATTTGGTGTTTATTTTGCAATCTTGCTGGGCTGAGGACCCAAACATTCGACCTAACTTTACACAGATTGTTCGGCTGCTGAATAGGTTCCTTTTCACTCTCCCAGGTTGTCCTCAGTCATCAGTTCTAACCTCGAAGAGCAGCAATTCTAGCAAAGAATCTGATGATGCCAGATTAGTAAGATCTGATGCATTAGAAGATGGCAGTGTGGCTACAGTAGCAACGGTGAAGAGGCGATTTTCCTTCTTCCGCCGATGTTTTGCATCAAGAAGAACTAAAAATTTGACATGAATTTCCCAAGTTCTCACCTTAACTAAGGGTATGATGAGTTAAGTGCATCAAAATTTACTTCGGTAGTAATCACAATCATTGACATAGCTCATTAGCTGAAAACCAAGTTTCACGTATGCCTGAAAAAAGTTTTGGGCATGCTAATTATTGTATGTTGATTATTTCATGAAACTGTGAAGTTCTTACTATTGGGATTCGGATGAGAGCTGTCAGAGAAAAACAGGGGGAATATTCTGCACAAGTTTCTCAAGAGCAATCATCTGTAGATTCTTCAGAGCATTTGCACTGCAGAATTCTTACCATTCATCTTAATAAGCATTAAATAAACAAACTTGCTTCAGCAGTGGTGGTGGAATAATCAAATCTGTACACTTGAAAGAGCTGGGCTGTACATATCTTCATAAGCTGTTATTGTTGCCATATAGGCACACATACATTTCACAACTCTTAAAGATGTTCAGCTGTGACCTGATAAATGTACTTTGGGCAAAGGTCTGGATGTTCTCACCCTTTATTTCCAAGGGCACGATACTCAGTAATCATCTTAACAGCAGAGACAAAGCTGTTACTCCTGCACTTTAGAGGACAAGAACAGCTGCAGTAGTGGCAGCTTCAGTACGACCTAAAATCATCATTGATCATAATCACAGCTGTTATTAGGACTTCCATATATACAACTTCTAAAAATGTCCTTGATGGTTGTCAGAATTTGTAAGTGTTGTAAAACATCTTGATGCGAGAAGCTATGACTCATCTTTGTAAGACTCAGATCACGCAGAGGACTACATAAAGTTTGCTAATTTATACAAATTTGGTGCTGGCTCATTCCTCGACCTCAGACACTTCTTAGGTTGCCAATAGTTTTATGAAATTGTCAGTGGTTCAAAGTATTGTGAGGACTTTATTGGAAAGTACTAGGATTTTGCACTGAAAGCCGTAGCTTGTAGAATCTATACACAATTTTTTTTCCTTTCTCTTTCATAAAGTTTCCCTCAAATCCATTAACCTAGGAGAGCTGTGCTAAAACTGTTATTGATGCCGAGTTGGTGAATTTTAGGGCTCAAACATAACTCTGCTTATTAAGCATCCATATTCTCACCATAACATGGAAGTTCCACACTGACGTATTATTGTAATTTAAATGATATAAATCACAAGAATTCTTGCAAGCCAAGAAAACATATACTTTTGCTAACTGATGCAACGGATGAACTCAATTCTCTGTACAAAAACTACCATATACTATAGCATAGAGAGCCCCATAATATACAGAGAACCGTAAGACCATTTCCATTTCGCATTTGTACATATTGAGTAATCTGAACGAATGACATGAAACATTTTTCTTGTATAGGTAGTGGTGGAAAAAGCAATCCGGGAGGTAATCGTGTTTGTTAAATGATCCATTGCACAATACATAATAAAAATTGAACCTCGTAACATTTTCATTCCTTTGTTTGCAGATTACTACAATTCTAACAGTCTGCTACAATCCATCTAATTCCAAGAGGAAATTACTATCATCTAAATTAACTGTCCAAGAGGTAATGACTATCATCTAAATTAACTGAATTCAATATCAGAACATTAAAATGTTGAGACGCATGAGAGAATTAAGAGAGACATGAATATTAACGCCATATGACACAAAGAGACCATTACATTACATGAAAAAATAAAAAGTGGCATAAAATATAGTAGGATAACTGGCATAAAAGTCACTATAAACAGCAGAACATAATGTCATTAAAAACTTTCAAAATGTAGATTTTCACAGTTGCTCATGATTACATTACATGAAAAAATAAAAAGTGGCATAAAATATAGTAGGATAACTGGCATAAAAACCACTATAAGCAGCAGAACATAATGTCATTAAAACCTTTCAAAATGTAGATTTTCACAGTTGCTAATGATTACATTACATGAAAAAATAAAAAATGGCATAAAATATAGTAGGATAACTGGCATAAAAGCCACTATAAGCAGCAGAACATAATGTCATTAAAAACATTCAAAATGTAGATTTTCACAGTTGCTCATGATTATAGCAGAACATAATGTCATTAAAAACATTCAAAATGTAGATTTTCACAGTTGCTCATGATTATAGAAGATTTTTTTTGGATATAGACTGTATTTACATTTTGAAACATTTCCAACTTTTCAAGCTGACACTTCAGCTATCATTATGGGATCAATCATAAGCTTAGAATAATAAAGAAAAATAACCTATAATGACATTAAATAAGTGTTAAATCATAAGTTTAAAATAATAAAGAAAAATAACCTATAATGACATTAAATAAGTGTTAAATGGAAGTAGATTTTATAATTAAGAAATAAAATTGTTAAAAATAGAGAAAAGTAATCATTAACATTAAATAAGTGTTAAATGGAAGTATAAATAAGTGTTAAATGGAAGTAGCGTTATAATTAAGAAATAGAATTATTAAAGATAGAAAGAATTTGGTAAAGATTTTTTCAAATGCTAATAAAAAAATGATAAATAATGATTTATATCTAATCATTATATAAAAATAATAATTTATAATTAGGCAATCTTTTTCTCAGATAGATAAAATTCTTTATATTAAAAAAAAAGAATATACATGATACGATCATTATAAAACTGGGAATCCCCTAAGTATCTTGTTAGCATCTAGGATCGAATCCCCCAAGTATCTTGTTAGCATTTCCAAGTGCCTCTACCTGCTATAGGCATATACTTTATTTAGATATATAATAAAGTCCGATATATATACATTGCACATTTACAATAGGCATATACTTTATTCAGATATAAGCACAAAGGAAAATCTTATCTTCCATTTCTCCCAAAACAATTCATCAATTCTTTTTCTAATTCAAAATCAAGGCTTACCTATTTGAAAAGAAGGAGCAACTAAAGGTTCTTTGCCCATTAATTGAGTTATTTCTAATTATGTATTTACCTCACTAAATTATAACAACCACCTTGAAATGGATCTTGAAACACAAGAATACATTCCCGCCTATCAACCCTTCTCATCTCCCTCTTATTTACCTCTTTTAAGTTAGGGATTCCCTCTTACCCAGATACCCAAATCGTATGACTTGATGAGGGATTCAGTGTACTTTTGACAAGGAAGGATCCATAACGACTTAAACGACTTACAGGCTTGACCGGCTAGGCAAGAACGACTTACAAGCTTTATTGACTTTATTGGGGTTCTTTCAAAAGCCTAAAACTGCGGGCTTGAAAAAACCTGGGGTATTGCATCTCCAATTCAGATTGGAGGATCTTATCATGAAATTCTAATTCAATGGTTGAACCTTCTTGTAAAAGTAGAGTTTGTTTCAATAGACCATTTGCCCATGTGTCATATTCCCTCCTAATATGAGAGAAGGAAAGCCAATCAATATAATTAGAGAGAGAAATATCCATTAAATTAATAAAAGTTGGCATATATATTTTAAAAAGAGGGGGAGAGCCTAAGATGGGGTGACACGTAGCACTCAAGTGCCATGTCCCACAGGGCCTGGCCAGGCCATAAATAAGGATGGTCGGCTCCCATCCCCTCGACATTAAGAATGGGAGCCAGCCATAACTGCAAGCCAACAACCATGTGACTTCTCCCTCACGCGAACAATCAGGGGACCATTGAATTCAATGCTAGGGAGGCGATCATGGCAGTCATCTCGTCGCACCTTCCGGTTATTATCCACCTATGCATTTACCTTCCTCATTTTGTTTTTGGCCCGCACCAGGCTCACAATAGAGCGCTTGGGAGTGGCCATTGCTGCATCTACTGTAATTTCACCATTACCTTCGTCCTCTTGATGCCCCGTGAGCATGGTAAGCTGCACCGCGGCCTAGCCTGGTACAACATGGCTGCAAGGCAGAAACGACTGCAAAAGCTTGAGAGAGCGCTCTCAATTGCTCGCACCCAACAAGCTAAGCTTGCTCACAGAGATGGCAGTGAAAGGATGGCCTGGTCACCTCCAACAGTTTTTGTGGAGGATGTCATCCCGGAGGCCATCCAGCTCCCTCCGGAGGATATGCTCTTCACGGTACTCGATAATTGACAGCCTCCAACCAGCTTCCAGGAGGATGAAACTCGGGCAGTTTCAGCAGCTCACCACAGTGCAGGCATCATGGACTCACAAATGGGGGATTTCCCTATCTGTTACATTGAGGAGGAACTCCCGGAGGAGTGCCTCCAAATGGCCCAGCATGACATAATCTTGGAGGGTCTCGCTCCCTTCACAGTCTTAGAGCACGAACCCGGGAGCACATGGACGGGAGCAGAGGGTGGGGCTGAGGAGCGGAGCGCGAGAATGAGACACCAGGATGGCGCGAAGGAAGGAACGTGGGCTGCAGCAAGCGAGGCAGAGGGTGGGCGCACGTCGAAGGAGGGTGGCGAGGTCCTTGCGCCACCTCCTTTTTTGACAACCTCGGACCAGTGGTGTGTCCCTTTGCCCTTCTTCCACCCGGAACGACTCGAGTTGGTGTTTGATTTGAGGCGCCAGATGGCCGACCAGGGCTACCGCGACACACTCATGAGCCAACGCATAGACATGCTCTACGAGGCTTTCTCCAACGCGTCAGCGAAGCAAAGATGTCCGACGTGTGCAAGACTCTATGCCCTGCCAGCTCGGAACAAAATGCCCAGTGTAGACCTCAACCATGAAGACCTCAACGGGTAATAGAGTGGTTAGACCTGCCTTCTGGTTTTTTTGGTTAGATGCTCAGGCTCTGGTTGGGTGTTATGTTAGTTAAAACTCTTTTCTGTTTAGTTTCTTTTCAGTTTCAATTGTCATGGACAAATATGTAGACTATAGACCACCACTCATCTTGGTTTCCTCCGAGTAGGGCAGGTGGCAGTCTGCCTCTTTTGGACATGTTATCTAGGACTGCCAACTGTTTCGGTTTCTGATTTTTGGCGGAACAACTAGCAGCCCAAGGACAGATGTATATTTTAATTTATGATATAATATAAATGATCCACTCTTTTTTTACTTAGAAAAAGAGCGAGAGAGAAAATTATCATTAAATGAACACAAATTGGCATTAGAAAATTTAAGGAGAGAATAATATAATTTATTGATATTAACTTATTAATAGAGAATTTACACAGATAATGAGGTGGAAAAGAAATTTATTGTTAAGTTATAGAAAGAATATTAATTTATTAGATATATAAGAAATAAATTAAAGAAAAAAAAAGGATAAATTAGAAAATTAAATATAATGACAAAGGATTAGATATATAAGAAATAAATTAAAGAAAATAATGAATAAATTAGAAAATTAAAACTTAAATATGATGACAAAGGCTTAGTAAATCTGCTTTAAAAAAGGAGATTAATATTTAATTAATTGGGAATGAAGGATAAAAGGGGTTTTACATAGTCTTGATAAGAAAGAAAGGAGAACAATAATTATACTAGACATATAGGAAAGACAAGTAAAAGGAAGAGTTTTACCGTGTTAAAAGAAAAAGAGAAAATATTTAATATATTGGAGATCACTAAAATTGGAGAGAGTAATGAAAAGGAAGGAGTGGAACTAAAAAGGTGGAATATATTTTAAGTAAAAATGCAAGCAAATATTGGAAATAAAAAGCGGGATAGGACATAAGTAAAAATGCAAACAAAGGTTAATGAGAGAATATTAAGGATGAAGACATAGGATAATAGGTTGCTAAGTTTATATCCATTTTCATGGTTAAAGTTATTAGGATGCTTTTTTATTTCAAGGGTTTCTTTAATGATGTGGGTTGAATAATGAGACGTTAATGTTAGAACTTCAGTGTGATTAAAACATATGAGATGCTTATGGTTATTAGAATGTTTTGCAATTGAACATTTGTTAAATCGATCATGAAAGGGTATTTACTATATGTTCTTTAAGGCGGGTTCGGATAAAGCACTCGATTTGGTCAATATAGGATTTTCCATAGGAATAGGGAATTTGATATACACTTTGACAATGGAGCAGGTTCATCTTATCTGTGACAATTTTGAATAGTTTTTTAAGCATCTTGTGATGCTTAAATAAGGTTTTGATACTCTTTTTGGCTAAGATCTTGGAAATGTGGTCCATGATATTGTGGATTTAAGGGAGAGAAATTTGAGCTCTTGTTGGAGGAGTGGTAGTTGGATTCTTGGTTTTGGAGAGAAGAACATAGTGAAGGGCTATGTTGATTTGGGAAATAAAATATCCATTAGCTTAGGGGACTTTAGTAAGGTGGGTTGTTTCTTTGCTTAGATTTTTGGGGGCAAAAATTCGAACAACTCTAAAGACAAGAATTTTAAGAATGACAAATTTTTGAGTAGGGTGATGGTGGGATTGGGCATGAAGATATTTGTCTGTATGGATCTTTTTTTCAAAAAATTTAGTGGGAAAATGAACCATTGGGTTGACGTGTAAATAATACATATAAGAAGGGAAGATAATTATCTTGTTGGATTTCCACGATAAATTGGGTGTGGGGGAATAAGCTATGGAGGAGGTGTTGATATTATGGTAGCTGGGGAAGGGATTAACCTCCACGTGTAACCCTGACAAGAATAGAATACTCTGGGAAGCAAGAAGAAACCCTAAAGCATTGGATATAACCCTAGAAGACAAGCCGGCTAAAGAAAATAATTTAATATTGAGTCTTTAGCCTCCAGAAAGAGAAGTCGACCCATGCAGCTAAGAAAGAGCAATATAAATACAGGATGCCAGAGCTCATTTGTACACACACAACTCGCAACTGTAGAAATCTAGTGTGCACTACAAAAATTTAGTAAGTGTGCAAGTATGGAGAGTAGTTGCAGCTGTAGTTACTGCAACTTGTATTTTCGATTTTAGGCTTGGAATTTCTCTTGGTTATGGTTTGGACTTTCTTCCTTGTGCGCTAGCTCTAGAGAAAGGTACGCTACATTGATTGGCTATTAGGCCTAGGGTTTGCTTCAAGAATTATTCTCTGTCAAGGTTAAGGTGCTTGGGGGTGGCTTCGGCCTATGGTTGGGTGACAATATTGCTATATTGTCTATGGTTAAAGGAACACACCTACTTTTCTAACAGGTTATGAGCCCACACTATCTTCGGACAGTCTAACTGCTGGAAGATAGATTGGGAGGATTTTCTCAGTTACAGTTGCAGTTGCAGTCAAAGTTTTTGCTGCAGCAACGAAACTCTAACCCTCTTATTGAGGCACCTTAAGTGAAGAGATTGACCTAATTTCTGGATATCCTGGTGCTCCCTAACCTAGTGCACCTCCTGGTACTCTTAGCAACCTAAGACGTCAAGTTTGAGTTTTTGGTCAAAATCAAAGGTTGACCAAGTCAAAGCAGTCATGACTTACTTTATGAAGTCAGAAAACAAGTTAGAAGGGGCCTCTAACTTCAGAGTATGGAAGACAAGGATTTACCTCATCCTTGCCAAGAATAAAGTGTTAGATATCGTGAAAGGAAAGATCGTGGAACCACAGTTTGAAGAAGGAAAAGAGAAGGAACCTCATAACGTTGAAATTATAGAAAAGTTCAAGGACAATGACATCAATGCCATGAGTATCATAGTGGACTCTATAAAAGACCACTTGATACCCTACATCTCTCATCTTGACTCATCTAAGAAGATGTATGATGCCCTAATTAACCTCTTCTCAGTCAGAAACATTGGACAAGTAATGAGTCTGAAGAATGAGCTCTGTGACATTAAAATGAATGATGATGACAACATAACATCATACCTTGTGAGAATCTCTCAGTTAAGATATCAACTACAAGCTATTGAAGAAATCATTTCAGAGAAGTAACTAGTAAATATAGTAGTCAATGGGCTTCCCAAGACATGGGATGCATTTGCCGCAAGCATGAACACAAGAAAGGAATATCCCACATTTGAAGAACTTTGGACTTGCAGTGCACAAGAAGAATCAAGTATTAGCGCAAAAGAGAAATTTCAAAGGAAATATGATGATCAAGCCTACACAACAAAGTTCAAGAAATTCAGGGATAAGAAGAAGTTTGACTCAAGGAAGAAACCAAATCAAGAGAAGGATATGTCAAAAATACAATGCTTCAACTGTCGAAAATATGGTCACTACAAGAATCATTGTCTTGAGTTAAAGAAAAGGAAGGAAACACATGAAGCAACAGTTGTCGAAGAAAAGGAACCCTCAAAGAAAGTCATACAAGATGAAGCATATTTCTTCTTCTAGTCAAGGTAACAATATTCTTTTGCAACATAGTCCTTGTACATACCATGTTTACATAGTTCTTGTATATCTATTTCTTAGAAGATAAGATGGTCAATGAAACAACACCTGTGGAAGAATAAGAAGATGATAATTACTATTACGATGATTACTAGTCAAGTAATGTATCTGAAAAGATGAAGTACGTTGACAATCCTTGGTAACAATTCCTGTGGAAGCTATTATATAAGTAACAACTGCCAGATAAACTGAAATCAGAATCAAACTTGAAGAGACCTAGAGGAAGTCAAAAAAGAAAGAAGTCAACAATCAAGAGAACATTAGAAAAAGACCTGTGACACTTTGCAAAAGGCAATAAGGATGCAGGTGAAAGCATGGACTCTCTTAGATAGAGAGAGCTTATTATAGAATTCCAAAAAGAAGAGCATGCATTCATACATGAAACAAGGATTAGGAGGGAGCTAATCCTAAATGATATGATCCATTGAGGATTATGAAGCATATGTCCATGTTCTCATTGAAAGTAGTAGCCGTGATAAGAAACACGTGTTCATAAGAAGTCTTCTTCGAAAAGAAGCCTTAAAGTATCCTTAGTTGTCCATCTACATCCATGATCCTACGATGAAAGGAAGATGTTGGAATCTTCAGGGAATGTAATCTATAGAAGACTCCATGGACCCAAGAGCTAAAGAGAAACATGAGGAAGAGCATGAAGATTCCAAGAAAGAAAGAAAATCCAGAACAACCAATTATTATACCGAGAATCACAAGACTACCATCTTGGCTTGAACCCACTAGAAGCAATCAAGCAAAAGAAATTGAAGTTATGATAAATAACAATGTATGTAAGAAACTGTGAAAAATACTTGTGAATGGAAGCATTGCAAGATGCAGAGGTTGTTCCGAAAGGAGGGATAAAAACTATAACGACAACTCACCAGTATCCATGGATTGGAATTTACATGTAAAAGATTTTTCTTCCCAAATAAAGCAAGTGAGAAAGAATCTTAAACCAAAAAGAGACCCATGTATGTAGATATAAGAATACCTTGTATGGATTCAAACAACCTAATGCAGAGTATCTCATATACAACAAAAGCGTGGTGAAAACTTTCTATAACAGAGATAGTGTATTAGAATAGTTACTCAGAAGTCCAAGATGATGGATTGTTAATCCATGGAAAACTCCCACAATGACAAAAGAAGTGCTATGTGGTTATGTTTCAGTTTGAGATTTTCCACGATGTCATGAGCTAGCAGGAAATAATAGTGTTGAATTCGACCATGATATATTGTAATGATCAGAGCTATATGAATCCTTCAGAGAAAACCATTGTTCCACGACAAACCGATGTACATTGAGATCAAGCATTATAGTCTTCGTGATGAAGTCCAGAAAAGAGAAGTGGTTCTCTAATATATCTCCACAGATGATAGCAGATATTTTGGTAAAGCCTCTGCCAAAGATGAAAAGTTTGCATACTTAAGAAACAAGCTGGGGCTCGTGGAGATGACTTCCTTATTGAAAAATGAAAATATTACTCCCAGGTTGGGAGGGAGCACTGATGTGTTATTGATTTATGGACAATCATTTTTCAGTTCGAAAAATGGTCCAGGATGAGCAGTTACTTTCCAGTTCGAAAAGTGGTTTGAGATTTCTGACGGACAGGCATTTTCCAATTCGGAAAATGGTCCAGATCGGACAATCATTTTCGTAATGAAAATGGTTCGATAGATTGTTGATGTACCATAGGCAAGGATTCCCCTTGTGTCCAGTGTGGGGGAATGTTCTAGGACAGTCATTCTTCTTGGAAATCACCCTGAGTAGTGGTCAAGTAGAATGGTCTGCCTCACCGGGCAGTCATTCTTTCGAAGTTCACAATTGTGAGTAGTTTCGAAGAATGGCCCATTTTGGAGGTTGGTGCAGTATAGTCATTTCCTCAGGAAATGGTCTAGATAGTCATTCCCTAGGGCAGACTCATTCTCTCTAGGTTTCACTATGATTAGTGCTGGAAGAATGGCCCAGTTAGGTGAATGGTCCAGGTTCAACAATCAAGGATAGACATTCCCCAGGGAAAACTCATTCCCTCCAGGTCACACTATGATTAGTGCCGGAGGAATGACCCGGTTAGGTGAATGGTCCAGGCTTAGAAATCAGGGACAATTATTCTTTTATGCTTGATAAGAATAGTCTAGATATCCCAAAAGCTTATGTTTTACCTTCTGGGGGAAGATGCTCTTCCAGATCTCATAGATGTGAGTGGAAGAATGGCCTAGATGACTCAATTTGTATCATGATATTGTTATATAGGTTGATATCAGATGATATGATCACTATGGAGACTGTTTGTCTCTAGATAGTAGTTGTATGCCACTGTGTTGGATGTGTTCCAATGTTTGTGACTATGTGTCACTTATCAAGTAGTCGTGTACTACTTGGTGTGGTTGTGTACCACTGGATAGTAGTTGTGTACTACTATGGATATACACAGTTGTGTTCTATTGAATGACATTGTTCTGATTGCCATGAAGACTATGAGTAGTGTTGAAAATGATTACTAGCTAGATGGATAGTCAATATATGGTCCAGGATAATTATTCTTCTAGGATGTATGTTCGGATTAGAAGAATAGTCCTTGTATTCCATGGCGTGGCTTCCAACATCTGTTGGAACAATTATTCTTCTAGGACATATGTTTGGATTAGAAGAATAGTTCTTGTATCACTCCGTGGAATGAGTGACTTATTCAACATCATTACTCAGATGGAGTATGGCTTAAAGAGATGATGCAATTGATGTTGTCAGGTGATACTAATAGTGATGATGGTGCTCGTTATTTAATTTTGAGATAGTCTGAGTGGCTATGATGATGTTATCGGTTGAATGACATGTTTGTGCTCAAGACCATTGCTTTCAATACCTCCCTAGCTAGGAGGGAGTGTTGATATTATGGTAGCTACGAGAGGTATTAACCTCTATGTGTAACCTTAACAAGAATAGAATATTCTGGGAAGCAAGAAGAAACCCTAAAGCATTGGATATAACCCTAGAAGAAAAGTCGACTAAAGAAAATAATTTAATATTAAGTCTTTAGCCTCCAAAAAGAGAAGTCGACCTAGGCAGCTAAGAAAGAGAAATATAAATACAGGATGCCAGAGCTCATTTGTACACACACAACTCGCAACTACAGAAATCTAGTGCGCACTGCAGAAATTTAGTACGTGTGCAAGTTTGGAGAGTAGTTGCAGCTGCAGTTACTGCAACTTGTATTTTTTGTTTTAGGCTTAGACTTTCTCTTGGTTATGGTTTGGACTTTTTGCCTTGTGTGCTAGCTCTGGAGAGAGGCACGCTACATTGATTGACTATTAGGCCTAGGGTTTGCTTCAAGAATTATTCTCTGTCAAGTTTAAGGTGCTCGGGGGTGGCTTTGACCTATGGTTGGCTGACAATATTGCTATATTGTCTATGGTTAAACAAGCACACCTAATTTTCTAACAGGAGGTACATGAATGAATATAGAGAAGATTGGCCATGGGGTCAAATAATAGATGTGTTATCAACAAATAGAAACCAACATTTAGGTTTAAGGGGGTTGGGAGGTGGCGGGAATGCCTAAGTATACATTCTTATATTTATAGAATGACCAAATATAAATTTATTTATTAGTTTTCAATTAATATTATGCAGATCCTTCATATTTTTAATATTATTGTTATTTATTAGTTTTTTTACCAAATCTTCATATTTTTAATATTAATATTATTATTTATTAGTTTTTCATCAAATCCTTCCTATTTTTAGTAATTCAATTTCTTAGTTATAACCTCCATTGAACACCTATTTAATTTCATTAGTGGTTACTCTTCTTTATTATTCTAAATTTATGATTGATCCCTTGATAATATGTGGAGTGTCCACTTGAAATGTTGGAAAAATTTCAAAACTAAAACATAGTTTGCAATCATAAAATCTTCCATAATTACATTTCTTTTTGTGCATACAATATAGATAGAGTGATGCATAAATATTTATAAACAAATTACAAAGTTTGGCCCAAAAAAAAATTAAATGCACCTTCAATATAGATAGAGTGAAGTATAAATATTTATAAACCAATTACAAATTTTGGCACAAAAAAGGTAATTAAATGCACCTTCAATAAATCAATAAGAGAGCATGTAAACAAAATTTCTACATATAATAAATCAATAAGAAAGCTTGCAAACAAAATTTATACATATATTGGGCTTATTATGCTTGTGTTATCCCTTTTGGCAAGGATATTGTTAATTGCACATCTCGACTACCTTGTCCTATTTGTATTTGTCTTGAATAGTTTTTAGTAGATAAAATGTTAACATTACATATTTTTTTAGAAGCCTTGATTTTAGAGAATTTTGGTTTGGGTTCCAACCTATATATTGTTGAGTTTTTATTGATAATTTCTTCAAGTGATATCTCTTAGTTATGTGAAAGGGAAATTGATAAGGTTCTAGCCAATGGGGGAGGGCAACATAATCTAAGTCGTCTTCTAGGGTTCCATTTTCATTGTGGTATGCCTTATTTATTTAGTGTGTGTTTTAAAGGGACAAGGCTAGGAGTAAGTCTCAAGTAATTTTGACTACACAACTACCCCTTAAACTTGTCACCGAAGGTCCATTATTTGTGATGTAACCCCTCGAGGCATGTTTATTATCTAAGAGACCTATTTTGTTTAATCTTTGTTAGGGTTTGCCTCTAGTTATATTGTTAGTACTTTTCTAAAAGAACTATGACAATTAAATTACGCGTTGCTTGTGTTGTAGGTGGTCCCTGCATTTGTAAGGAAAACTATATTGCTAGCTCAAATCTCCCAATGAAGACTCTCCTCCAAAGGTTAACATAAAGTCATCATCACCAAGAAATCAAGTAGCTAAGTAACTCTTACATGGCTCCATTGCTATCATATAACGACTTCCATAAAATATAATCTTAAAATCTTTAAAATTCATTACTTGCAAAGATGATAACTATTATGGTTGCTGTGCTTGGTGGCATGCCTTCTTACTCAACCTTGATAGATTTTTCATTCAATAATAATAAATTTACAACAATAAAAAAAATAAAAATTACAACAATCAACCATAAAAAAAATAGACAATAAGCCTTATTCAATCATAACAAAAAATGATACACAATGAGAAATATGTAATCCACATGATTAATCATGTCCACATGTTTTATACAAGAAATATCATTTGATAGGATTTCCTATTATGGTTAATGATAATAAAATATACATGCAAAACCATAACATATACAAGAAATATCATTTGATAAGATTTCCCATTATGGTTAATGATAATAAAATATACATGCAAAACCATAACCATAACAAGTGTACAATCATGTTAGTCCAAAATTGCTATATACAGAAAATAATCAAAATCAATGGCACGGAAAATGTACAGAAATTAACCAAAATAAAATAAGGGGCGTAGAAAATGGACAAAAATAATAAAAATAAGTTGCAATGATTCTTTAAGAAAAAGCATATGTACCAATCCCATGAAGGGGGCACTATGTATGAGAATGCAATCAAATATTAGTACCTGTACTCATGGTTTTAATGGATGGCAGTGCTTCATGTTGATTTCACGTTCTCCAAAATGTTAGTTAAGATGAAAATTGTTCTATTGGTGTTTTGTCAAAATCCAAATTCAACAAGGATATAAAAATGCATACCTAATTTTGGCAAACACATTGTATTATATTTTTATGCATTGCTTTAGAAATGCATTATAAATGTGTATTGTTACTTATATATATATATATATATATATATATATATATATATATATATATATATATATATATATATATATATATATATAT
>ML776565.1:610329-637675 GCA_009831015.1 Picea engelmannii
AAGGAGTTTGATGATTACTGTTCATACCATGGGATTCGTAGAGAGAAGACAGTTCCAAGAACACCACAAGAAAATGGTGTGTCAGAAAGGATGAACATGACAATCATGGAGCGTGCAAGGAGTATGAGATTGCATGCTAGTTTGCCCTTACAATTCTGGGCATATGCTGTAGATACTGTTGTTTACTTAATAATTAGAGGACCTTCAAGCTCTTTGGATGGTAGAATTATAGAGGAGGCATGGACAGAAAAAAGGTAAACTATTCTTTTTTGAAGACTTTCGGTTGCGAAGCATTTGTCCATATTGATAAAGAAAATAGAACAAAGCTTGAGGCAAAATCCAAGAAGTGTACCTTTATTGGATATGGTGTTAATGATTTTGGTTATCGCTTATGGGATTACGAAAATAACAAAATCATTAGGAATAGAGATGTCATATTCAATGAGAAGGTCATGTACAAAGATCAGTTGCAGGGAAAGAAACATGAAAAAGAAAAACCAGAATACACAGTGCTTGATGAGATCACTGGAAAAGAAATCCCAAAGGAACCAAAAAATCAAAATGTACAACAACAGGAGCAACATGTACCTCAAACTCCTGCAAGTGTGGTTAGAAGATATACTAGATTAAGTATACCCCCTGAATGATACTCTCCTTCATTGTATTATTTATTATTGACTGATTCTGGTGAACCGGAATGTTATGAAGAGGCAATGTAGGTAGACACCAAAAATAAGTGGGAGCAAGGCATGAAGGAGGAAATGGATTCCTTGGTAAATAACCAGACTTGGGATTTGGTTCAGTTGCCTGTAGGAAAAAGAGCATTGTAGAATAAATGGGTTTACAAGTTGAAGGAAGAAGATGGAGGAGAAAAATGGTACGAGGCTAGACTTGTTGTAAAGGGGTTTGCACAAAAGAAAGGTATAGATTTTGATGAAATATTTTCTCCTGTTGTTAAAATGACTTAAATTAGTACTATTTTGAGTCTTGTGACAGTAGAAGATTTGCATCTTGAACAATTAGATGTTAAAACAACTTTTCTTCATGGGTATTTGGAGGAAGATATTTATATGCAACAACCATAGGGGTATGAGGTTAAAGGAAAGGAGAATTTGGTATGCAGGTTGAAGAAGAGCTTTCATGGCCTAAAGAAAGCTCCAAGGCAATGGTATTTGAAGTTTGACATGTTTATGACAGAACATGGTTATAATAGATGTCATTTTGATCACTGTGTTTATTTTAAAAAGCTAGAAAATGGAAGCTATATTATCTTGCTATTGTATGTAGATGACATGCTTGTTGCAGGGTCCAATATGCAGGATATAAATGTGCTCAAGAAGAAATTAGCTAATTCATTTGCGATGAAGGATTTGGGTGCTGCAAAGAAAATCCTTGGTATGAGAATAACAAGAGACAGGAAAAGTCACAAATTGACATTGTCTCAGGGTGAGTACATAGAGAAGGTGTTGGAGAGGTTTAGAATGCAGAATGAAAAACCAGTTAGTACACCTTTAGCTAGCCATTTCAAATTAACTAAGGAAGTGTGTCCCAAGACACAGGAGGAGATAGAATACATGTCCAGGGTCCATTATTCATCAGTAGTTGGCAGCTTGATGTATGCAATGGTTTGCACAAGACCATATATTGCACATGCTGTGGGATTTGTGAGTAGGGTATATGCACAATCCAGGTAAAGAACATTGGGAGGCAGTAAAGTGGATTCTCATGTATTTGAGATGTACTGCTACTCATGCATTATGTTTTGGAGGTTCAGACACTTTTCTACAGGGATGTGTTGACTCAGATAAGGCAGGTGATAAAGACAACATGAGAAGCACCGCAGGGTATGTTCTTACTATAGGTGGAACAACAGTAAGTTGGATTTCGAAACTGTAAAAGGTTGTTGCACTTTCAACAACAGAGGCAGAGTATGTTGCTTCTACATAGACTAGTAGATAGATGATTTGGTTACAGAGGTTTATGGAGGAATTGGGAAAGAAGCAGGAGAATAACAGGTTGTATTGTGACAGTGAGAGTGCCATTCATCTTAAAGAACTCAGCCTTCCATTCGAATACTAAGCATATACAGTTGAGGTACCACTTCATACGATCCACCTTGGAAGATGGACATTTGAAGTTGGAAAAGATACGCACTAGCTAGAATCCTGCAGACATGTTAACAAAGGGAGTAACTAGGGAGAAATTGAGTTCCTGCTCAGTTTCAGTTGGTCTTCAAGAATGAATATGAAGATGAGAAATTTTTCAGGTCCAAGAAGGTTCAGAGTCCAACATATACAATAGCAGTGGAGTTGTTGAGATCAGTCTCCAAGTGGGAGATTGTTGGTTGTGGAGCCTGATTATTTTCCTGATTCAGAGGTCTTTTGTTTTTAGCCGTGTTTATACACCATGAAGTATTTACACCCTAGAAATATGTACACTTTTCCATGCGGGGAAGTGCAGAGGGGGGTTACCCCCTCTGTGGGGTCCAGGGGAAAGCGAGCCCCCGACGGGGGTTCGGGGACGAAGCCCCCGAAGGAAAATTTTCCTTGTAAATGTATATTATAATTTCCTTGTAAATATGGACCGTTCATTATAAGGTCACAAATCTAATGGTAGAAATTATGTTAGGGTTTTTCCCCTAGAAGGCAACCCTCTTTTATGAGGTAAATGTATTGCGGCTATGCATGATGGTGAATATTGTATTCTGAGATATGAGACTGTGAGAGAAAGAAGAGGAAGTTACAACGGGTTTACTATAGGTTGTATCCCTTCGATTGTTGGATAATAATAAAGGATGGACCTGACAATTTATTTGGTGGACGTAGCCCACACTAGGTGAACCACTTATATCTGTGTCTCTATTGTATTGTGTATCTCTATTGTATTGTGTATCTTCTGTATTTTATTTCTGCATTTTTTTTATTGTATTGCTCCGCGATCCTATTTTTCTAACACCACATGCATAAGACAAGATCCATGCCACAACATAAAAGAGATAAACACTGTGTCATGCACAAAAAATAACCAACAGACAGGCACATTAGAATACATATCTCAGAGATAATTAAATACACAACAAAATACATTAAACAGAAAACACATAGAGCACTTATCGTTTCAAGTAAACGTTCACCAACTGGCTGCAGACCAAGGACGTTCCTCCCAACCATAGACATTGTTGTTCATTTACTCTCAACAACAGGTCACCCCCGAGCCAGGGCTATGAATCCACAAGGATGGGTCCTAGGCCAAGTCTAAATACACAGTAGTTGGCTAAGTAGCTCTCAAGTTTCCCAGCCTCACAACAATCCTAATTTACAACTCTCTTTTCCCCTCAGCCTGCACAACCCCAAGAAATGAACACCTTTCTCTGCCATGCAGTCCCCGAGGTTGTTCCATTTCTCTCTAGGGCTCCAGTGCTACTGGCCAGGAAATTTCCCTACTAGAAATTCCAAGGACTCTCAAATGTGGATAGTTCCATCCAAACTGCCATCAAGTTCATGCACAAAGGCATCCATTCCCTCTGGGAATGATCAGTAAATCATTACAACCATTCAATGATGGCTCTCCTCTTCCTGGCTCAACCCAAGAGCACACAAACTAGCAGTAGTGAGTGAAGAGGAAGAATAACAAGTGAACCAGTGAAAAGAGGATAGACCAAGGGAAGAACGACCCCAAAACAACCCCCAAGGGATGTTTAAATAATTACATGAAGACAAGAGCCACATGGCCTCCCTCCCAGGAAGCTCATGCAACCCTCTTTTCTCCATAAAATCAATTATGGGTAAATAAAATAATAATAACAAGACTTAGCCCCTCAAGCCCTCTCTCTTGTGGAATCATATCCCCCTATCTCTTTTGTCCTTGTCTGTCTTGCAAGAAACGGTGTATTTTATTAATGTATAGGAAGTGTTACATTTCCTAGGCACTCTAGCCCCTTTTCAACTTTATCGGCTCACCAGCCTAAGTCATATTTACATAATACATTATAGTTTATAAGGGTTAGAACTAGGATGTTACAAACATGAAGTAGGACTATCCAGAATTAGATTTGTGCACATCCCTGTAATGAAGAAGAAGATGAGGTCATCACATGCAAAGGGAGTAGATGAATCTAAAGACTATATAGCCTCAGAGGGAGTGATGGCTTCATATGTTTTCTACAGGAAATTGGATAGTCTCATGATGACATGTTGTAGCATTTAGAGAGATACCCACCAGCCTTGGATGCATGCTATGAAGTCACTATGGATTTCCTGTGATGTATAGATTGGTGTGTCTGACAGTCAATGGTCATGAGCTTGTGTGGATGGTGACAATGTTAGAGTCTGTGTCGGATATAATACCTTCCTCATTAATAGGGAGTGTTGAGATTTTATATAATTTCAGAAGTTATTCTTAAGTTTTAATGTTTAATCATCGGGCTAACATTCTCTTGGGATTGGTCATGGTAATCTGACCAATGGATAATGACCCTGGCATAGTCTTCTAAGGACATAAGACTCAAAGTACGTGGCTTTCAACATTCAAAAGAACTAAAATTCTTCCTGTGGCACATATGGCAACCTGATCAGGAAGAATTGTCCTTGTAGTCACAAAACACTATGTTGAGTACGTGACAACAACGGGACACTCAATGTGCATATTGAAGAAGGCTTTATATGGATTAAAGCAAGCACCCAAAGCATGGTATGGCAGGATTGAAAATTTTATGACGAGTTTAGGATTTACAAACAACAATGCAGATCCTAACCTTTACTTTAAGGTTGTGGATGATGGTCTGGTAATGCTACTGTTGTATATGGATGACCTATTTATAAACATGTGTGGAAAATCTCATCTCAGAGTGTAAGGGAAAAAACTGGCTACTGAGTTTGAGATGAAAGATCTCGGGATGATGCATTACTTTTTGGGTCCCGAGGTATTGTAGAGACAGGATGAGATCTTTCTGAATCAGGGGAAGTATACAGTAGAAATCTTGAAGAGGTTCGAGATGTTGGATTGCAAGGTAATGGCTACACCTATGGTATCAAATCTGAAGTTGTTGTAGGATATGACTTTAGAGACTGTGGATGTTACTTTATATAGGCAGATGGTGGGTTCATTGATGAACTGGATGAACACAAGACCATATATATGTTTTGCTGTGAACACCCCGAGTCAATATATGGAGCATCCCAGGTAGGTTCATTTGGTTGCAACATAACATGTGATGAGGTACCTTAAGGGTACATTGGATTATGGTCTCATGTATGTGACAAACCTTGAGTTCGGGTTATATGGATATTCAGATTTAGATTGGATGGAAATATTCCTGATCGGAATAGTACTTCGACATATTGCTTCAGTCTAGGCTCCAGTATGGTTTCATGGAGCAACATGAAGCAATTGTGTGTATCACTTACTACAGCCAAGGCAGAGTATGTGGCAGCAAGGCGCGAAATAGTGTGACTTTGGAAATTGATGACTATTGGACTAAATTTGACTTGTAGGTAAGACCTACAAGAAGAGGATGATGAGATTTGTTTTAGAGGACACGTGATGAAGTCAACATGGAGCCATAAAATTAGTTCTAGAGGGAGTTGGGTACTACAATAAGGAGCAGGAGGCTCTGCTAGATGCAGGAAGCAGTCATGTGTGGCACTCAATACGGTTGAAGCTAAGTATGCATCTGCAACAAGTCATGAAGCAGTGTGGATTTTGAAATTACAGACTATTGGACTGCATTTGACTTGTAGGTAAGACCTACAAGAAGAGGATGACAAGACTTGTTCTGGAGGAAAAGTGATGAAGTCAGTAGGTTGAAGATTCAGTTGATATTCAATTCTCGAGAGGGAGCTGGACGTTCCGTTCCAAAGGGAGTTGGGTACTATAGTAAGGAGTAAGAGGCTCCACCGGATGCAGGAAGTAGTCATGTGTGGCGCTTGGTACGACTGAAGCTGAGTATTTGGAAACATGTGCAGTAGCAGTGTGGCTTCAAGAAATTATGTCTGGGTTATTTGGTCTCAGACTGGAGGCGAACTACATTTGGTGTGACAAATAGAGTTGCATGAAGTCGTCAGAGAACCATGTGGTCTATGACAGGTTGAAGAATATCGAGATCAGATATTACTATATCAGGGATATAGTCCCGAAGGGAGCAGTGAGGATCTAGTTTCAAGATAATAGAGGATCAAGTTGTGGATGTGTTTACCAAGATGTTGTCGAGGATGTAGTTTGAGTACTTCAGGGACAAGATTGGCATGGTCCCTCTTCCGAGGGAGTGTTCCCATCTAGCATGAAAAGGGGTTGGCACTGATACATGTGGAACTCATCTAGCATGAAAAGGGATAACATTGAGTGTTCTCATCCAACATGAAAAATGGTTGGCACCGAGATAGGTGGAACTCATCCAACATGAAAAAGGGTTGGCACTGAGTGTTCTCATCTAGCATGAAAAACAGATGGAACTGAGACATGTGGAACTCATCTAGCATGCAAAAGGGTTTGCACTAAGTGTTTTCATCCAACATGAAAAAGGGTTGGCACCGAGTGTTATCATCCAACATGAAAAAGGGCTGGAAATGAGACATGTGTAACTCATCCAACATGAAAAAGGGATAGCACTGAGTGTTCTCATCCAACATGAAAAAGGCTTGGCACTGAGATAGGTGGAACTCATCCAGCATGAAAAAGGGTTGGCACTGAGTGTTCTCAATGAACATGAAAAAGGGTTGGCACTGAGATAGGTGGAACTCATCCAACATGAAAAAGGTTTGACACTGAGCGTTCTCATCCAACATGAAAAAGGGTTGGAACTGAGACACGTGGATCTCATCCAACATGAAAAAGGGTTGGCATTGAGACCAATGGTGCACATGATCAGGTACTGATGCATTGCAAGGTAATGGATGTCTTGGTGACATGTTGTAGTTATTTGAGAACTACCCACGGGCCTTGGATGCATTTCCTGTGAAGTCACAAGGGTGCACATGATGAGGTACAGATGCATTGCAAGGTAATGGATGTCATGGTGACATGTTGAAGCTATTTGAGAGCTACCCACATGTAATATTTAAAGGCAATATTCAGAGGTAATCTTGGCATAATGTAGAATGTCTCCCTCACTGAGATGGAGTGTTGATGTTTGAGAAACATCTGAAAGACATTCTACTAGATTGATAATTAATAATATGATTATTAATTATTAAGAAATATTATTAATTATAATATTATTAATGTAATAATATATTTATAATATAAAGTATAAATATATATAAGAAAGTATAAAGTGTATTTATATTATATGTATAATATAATATAAAGTATAAATATATTTTTATCCAAGGGACACAAATCTTCATGGATGGTCACCATATGTTATTTATATATAGAACACTCATCATTGTAATAAGATATTCATTCACATACAATATCATCTCTTATGAAAAATTCAACACAAAGAAGGTCTCCATTAGCACAATAAGAAAAAATAAAATCCATATGACCTATCTAATAGATGACATGATATTCTAAAAACCATAACATCACATTGCATAAGAAAACAAAAGATGCATAAGACCCTTAAATATGTCATCTTCTTAGAGATAGATAACCAAATCTATGAATCAAATCATGGAAATAGACTATGTAGCAATGAGGATAGATTTGAAAAAAAAGAGGATCATCATTGTCATTTTTGGGTTTCCCTCCCCTAACCTTGAGTTGGTCAAGTTTAGGAACAATGATTTCCCATCCATCATTATCATTTCATTGTTCTTTTGGGGGCTTATCAACTTCAAGTATAGAAAACATTGATGTGGAAAACCTATCATCGTGAGCTTGATGGGGTAGGTGACGTGGACAATTGTGTTGATGTTCATGATTCTCCATCATAGTATGCCTTGCCCATGGGTAAGGCTTGCCTATACCCCAACATGTTTGTTGAGAAAAAGTTGAAGGGGTTAGGATTTTTCTAGGGGGTCTTGACCCATTGTAGAAGGGGTTCCTTTCCAATATTCTAGACATTGGCAGAGGTAGGCCATGCCCAACTCAACCTTATAGACTTGTGTAATGATATAAAACACTACAAATTGTCCTGTAAATAAGCCCAAAAATCAACAAGGAATATCAATTATCATAAGAACATAAGGATTACTCTCCTTGATCTTCAAAACTTTGTCAAGAATCCATAATAACTGCCTATCATCACAAAGTCAACATAGTAGTATATAATGAAGTCACTTACATTAAATCTGCCTAAAAAGTGTGCATTAATGCTCATGCAAAACTGATAATGAAATCAATAGTGTTAGCTCCCATATTGCATGCACTATCCAATTGTAAATTTGAAGACACCAATCAAGGCAAGTTTGGTGCAACACTTGAGGAAATGCCCACTCTTACCTTGACATTCACTTCTCTTACTTTAGAATTGGTGCTTTTCTAGTTGTAGGGGGGATTCCTTAAGTTATGCTTCTAATATACAATTAGGGCTTTGCAACGCTATGATAGATCAACAAACAAAAGAATTTTAAGATATATCAATGAATGTAAGATGGATTCTCACAACTGGTACTTGATGTTTGGTTATGGAATATTATTTAACATATGAAGGCCATCGAGTGGATAATGGAGAACATCAACAAGATAATTAGATTAAATATTCAAATTTCTAATTAAATCAACCAAACTACTACATCAACGTTGAATGAAAATGTTATGACAAAACCAAATTTCATATACAACCATAAACGACGTTAACCAAATAAATAGAACAACCAAAATGTTGTTAGCCAAATTTCTAGAAATGTTTTGAGTTTGCTAACAACAATATTGGATTCTTCAGGATTTCAATAGAAAAACATAGCAATGATTACAAGTCGTACTCCTACTCCAAGCTTACCCTAAACCCCTAAAGGATGGTAACTCCATATGAAATCAAAGATAATTGGTGCACATAATAGTGTTTATTTGAAACACCAACATATTAAACTAATATACAAAAAAAGAGAGAAGAATGGAAGGAACTATATGCAATGAATAGCTTCTCCAATCCCCCTAGAAATTCGTCTTTGATCTTGTTACTAGCCCTCAAATTTTACTCCAAATAAATCCACCTTTGTGAAAGTTTTTCTCCAAATTTTTAGAATTTTCAAATAAAATTCAATATTTATCATCTAATGTCATAGATGATTGTTCCATAATAATATAATGTCACTACCCCCAAAATTCCTTTTACGAAGGTCTGTGCATAACCCTAATTCCCAAGCTACTCAAAATTACAACATTGTAGAAGACCTAGCTCAAGCACCTTGTGCCATGTCTACCTTGGAAGTCCTTCAAAGTTTCCCATCGTAGTGAAAGGCACAGTTCTTTCAAATGCTTGATTAATATCATTTGACCTTGAGTAGTCTAAGCCTACACTTCCTCACCATGTTGCATTTAAAATTCAAGTATCTTCGCATGGCATAAATATTTTTAGATGTGTCATTGATGAGGGGGCTTTGAATCATTGGGGGNAATTCTTTATGAAGCAAACAGTTTGTGAAAGAGGTGGTAAAAAAAGCACACCAGAGAAAAAAAGATTGGAAAAAGAGATTGTATGTTTGATAAATGGTCTCAAACCTCTTAGTAAGACCCTAATACCATCTGTGGTGAACCGATCAACCTAGGACATCGATTTCTTTCATGGAACCAAACCATAGAAAACATCGACCCATGTGGCTCTCTCATTAGCCTAGTTGGACAAGGGAATGATTTGAACCCCAATTTGAAAAGGGAAATATATTCAAATGTCAAGGTTGATTTTGTAATAGTTAAGGGCCCAAACCGGAAGTATTTTGACCATCCAGTCGGGAAAGCCTAATTGTTAGACTAAAATCATACTTCACCGAGGATTCATAACATCAAAAATAATTCCGCCCACCACACTGTTGATGAGGGGGATTTTACCTATGTCATGTCCTTGTCATGTTGGAGAGCTTTAGGCTCTCCCAAACTTTCTCCTTCATCCACAATGTTTAAAGCTTTCGATGGTCATTCTTTTAAACCCCATGGAATTATCCTTGCCTTTCTAGTTGAGATGGGAGGCAAAATCGTTTCAGTAGAAGTTGAAGTTGTTAATGTCCCTCTAGATTACTACCTCATACTAGGATGAATTTGGTCGTATGCAATGAAAACAATTGTTCCTTATGTTTTTATAATGATTTGATTCCCTCACCATGGAAATATATTCACCACCAACTAGTTGGCTTATTGTATGCTTGATCCTAGTACCAACTTTGAAATGAATGTTCCATCCGTGGGTGATTCCATGGTGACATTTGAAATCATCAGTGCAGATATGTTTAAAGATTAATATCATATGGATAATTTTTCCATTTCCCCATCAGTTTGTTACACAACCTCTTTACATGTACATGTGATATTATTTGTCATCATTGACTTTCTAGATCCTATTCAAACATCACATTTAGGGGAAATATTTGCATCCTCATACTCGTCTTCTCTTGAATTATCTTATGTTGGAGAAGATTCATGGGTTATGCTAGATCCTTTGGCTCTAGAGTTAGAGGTTGGATATATAGGGCCAATCATGTCATTTTTTGCAATTGAGATCACTTATGAAGCCATTTATATGGCCTCTGCTAACTTCAATCAAATTTCCCCCCACGAGGAGGTATATGATCAATTTTCATTGCTCATTTGGGCCTTCAATCCCCCTAGATATAATTATTTTTTTAATGTAGTCTTGCATTTAGAAAAGGCTATCTTGGAAGTGACGACTTGTTCAAAATGACCTTGGGAAGACATACATCACCAATCACACTTTCTTCCCCAGAGAGATAAAATGGAGGTTGGAGTTAAATGTTTCATTATGCCTAGATATTTTGATTTGTCCGAAAGTTTTATCCCTGAACAAGATGTGTATGAAGAGGGAAACATGGTGAATATTTCAAAAATGATCTCGGTGAAGGTTGGAATTATAAAAAATATATTGATTGGAGCAGATTGTTCTATGGATGAAATTCAAATTTACATTACTGTGTTCAAGGAATTTCATGATGTTTTCACTTGGTCATGCTAAGAAATGATTGGCATTGATCCTCATATAGTGAAACATAAGATTAAGACTTATGACAATGCTAAGACTATTCAACAAAATCTACAACCAATCAAACCGAAGAAAGCATCTACTATCAAGGTTGAAGTAGAGAAACTAGTTCATGTTGGTTTTATTTACCCAATTCCCTTGATTGAATGGGCGTCCAACCTAGTTCTCATTGATAAAAAAACAAGGAACGATTATAGTTTGTACCGGTTTTCAAGATTTGAACAAAGCTTGCCCCAAAGATAATTATCCACACCTTTCACTGACCATATTGTTTATGAATGTGTTGAAAACAAGATCTTCTCCTTTATGGATGGATTTTTCAGCTATAATCAAATTCAAATTCATAAAGAATATCACCACAAAAATGTGTTTATCTACCCTCGGGGTACATTTTCTTATCAAAATATGTCTTTTGATTCTAAAAATGCTAGAGCCACTTTCTTGTGGACCATGTCTTATGCTTTCCAGGACATTAAGCACATTGTTGAAGCTTATATGGATGACTTATCCACTGAGTGTATACGAAGGGTGGAGCATCCAACTCACCTTCATGTAGCATTTGGAATATGCAGGTATTATAAAATTAGGTTAAATCCTCATAAATGTTAAATGTGAAGATTTGATACCACATGTTAGGAAATGAGACACACTTCCACGCTAAACATAATAGAAGAGAGGAAGAAATATTTAATCAAGAAAGTAAATGACAAAGCAAACAGACAGTACACAAAGATTTTACCCTAGAAATCCAAACCGGGAAAACCAACATTCCTTGAGTGTTCTTCTCTCTTGTTGTCTTATTGATTCAAAATAAAAGGTTACATGTCTAACATTGGTGCACACCTAAGACACAATCGACATCATACCCTCTTTATTACACAATAACAACCATGTAGCCAATCATGACCAATAACCTCTACTATTACAGAATCTTGGCGATTAGCCATTCATCATCTAAAGATTAAATATTATTCATTAGATTTTACAGACTTACAACACACATTATTTATAGGCTTTGCAGTAGGAAAATACCTAAAGAAAAGGTACCCAAAAATGATTACATATCCATGTAGATCATTGGCTACAAATCTCATGAATCTCAAGATTTTGTTACAAACGACTACTAACTCAAATTACCTGTCGACTGCCAGTTGGCCTTCATTCGGTCTTTAATCAGTTTCCACACGCCTGTCTGTTGACCTCTTGTTAGTTGACATCTTCTACTTGTTGTCGATGTCTTTACCATGTCAAACCACCTCAACCTTCAACTTCGAATTTACCCGATTGTCTCACCTCGAACTTCGCCTTGTTGTCGATCTACCTCGACTTTGTATTTACTCAATCGAACCACCTCGGCCTTCGACTTTGACTATTAGTCGATCCACCTCTAATTTTACTGCAAAGAATATAACAACCCAACATTTTCCCACTTGTTTTCTTCTTTGTTGAAATAGGGATACCTCTGAACTCTCATTCACAGACCCAGGGAAACAATGCCCACTGCCTCTCTGCACCAAGAGAACTTCACAGGACTCATAGACTTGGTCAACGAGTCTGTTATGGTTTCCAACATGTTTAGTTTCTCTAGCAACAACTTATTTCTTTACACCATGTCTCTCACAAAATGGTATTGTACATCAATGTGCTTAGTCTTTGAATGATAAGTTGGGTTCTTTTCTAGAAATATTTCACTTTGATTGTCGCAACTTATCTTCATAGCTCTCTACTGAAACCCGATTCCTGAACACAACCTTTGCATCCATATTGTTTATTTTCTTCCATGAGTGCCTACCATGTATTAAGCTTTTGTTTTTGACAAGGCTACGATCGTTTGTTGCTTACTCATCCAGTTGATTGCTCCACTGGACATTTTGAACACATATCCACTGGTTGACCTTCGTCAATCCAGATCTTCATCCCAGTCAACGTCGACAAAGACATGTAAATTTAATTCACTGTCACCTCCAGGTTTACCTTGGTAGCATATAGCATAATCTTGTGTGCCACACAAATACCTGAATACTCTTTTGATAGATTTCCAGTGCTCCTTCTCATGTGTCGACATGTATCTTCCCAACATTACCACTACATGGGAAATGTTTGGTCGAGTGCAGACCATCACATACATTAGAATACCAACAACACTTGCATAGGGAACACGTTCCATATCCTCTATTTATTCTGGTGTCTTTAGACATTGTTCAAAATTTATCCTTGCTCCTAGAGGAATTGGCACCTTCACATGTTTGAAATCCTACATACCGAAACATTTCAAAAGTGTTTCAATATACTTTGTCTGGTTCAACTAGAGCTTTCTATCTACTCGATATCTCCTAATCTCCATTCCTAGAATGAAGTTTGTTGCATCGATATCCTTCATGTCAAACTTGGAGGATAGTTGTTCTTCACCTCCTTTATTGTGTCCATGTTATTTCCAATTAGCAACATTTCGTCAACATACAATTCTACATATATGAAATTCCCACCTTCTTCTTTGGAATATATTCAATGATCAACTTTGCTTCTCACAAACCACAAACTAAGGATGTATGTGTCGAAATTTTGGTACCACATCCTTGGTGATTGCTTTAGACCATAAAGGGATCTTTTCAATCTACACACCAAATATTTCTTTCCCTTTACTACAGATCCTTTAGGTTGTTTCATGTAGATTTCCTCTTCCAGTTCCCTATGTAGGAATGTTGTCTTCACATCCATCTATTCTATTTCTAGATTAATTGTTGCATCCAGAGACATTAGTACTCTAATCGAAGTTAATTTTGAAACAAGGGTAAAAATCTCACAGAATTTGACTCCTTCGACTTGGGAATATCCTTTTTCCATCGATCGAGCTTCAAGTTTCTCGACTTGACCTACTACATTCATCTTCCTCTTGAATACCCTTTTGCCACTGACATGATTTCTTCCACTAGGTAACTTGACTAAGTACCATGTCTCATTCTTGTGTATGGATTCCTTCTCTTCGACCATGGAATCCTTCCAGAGTTTTTCCTTTGTTGAGTTGACTACCTCCCCGACCAACTTGGGCTCATCATCGGTGGAAATTAACACACATGCAGAATTGAAGTCGGGTGGACTATACCTTTCGACTAGTTTTCTTACTCTTTCTGACCCCCTTATAACCGAGGTCGGTTGTTCCACCTGTTCTTCGAATTTAATCGACTCATTTGAATCATCTTCTTTGTTCTTCAATTCAAACCACACCATCTCATGATTATTTTCGGTCTGAACAATTTCTTCAGGCTCAGAATTACTTCCGACTTCTCTGGAGACCACATCTTGATTGTACATTGTTTTCCTTGATGCAGGATCCCAAAGCTTATATCATTTTATTCCTTCTTTGTATCCAATGAAAATGCAATTGACTTCCTTCTTGTCCAACTTTCTCCTCTTTTCCTTGGGAACATACACAAATGCATCACATCCAAATACTTTGATATGTGAAACTGAAGGCTTCTTACCTGGCCATACCTCATGTGGATTTGTGTCGGCTAACACTGACGAAGGAGACATATTCAATAGATATTTCGCAATGTTGACTGCCTCTGCGCAAAATTCTTGTGCGATCCCAACACCACTGAGCATGCTCCTTTCCTTGTCCATCTACGTTCTGTTCATTCTCTTGGAAACTCCATTTTATTGTGGGGTATATGGTGTGGTAGTTTGGAGTGATATGGCACACTTCTTGCAGAACTGATCAAATTATCTTCCACATAATTCACCACTATTTTAAATTCTGAACATCTCAATCTTCTTATCTGTTTTGTTTTCTACAAGAGATTTAAATTCTTTGAATTTCTCAAAAACCTATGATTTATTCCTCAGGAAATATATCCATATCTTCCTAGATAAATCATCTATGAAGGGGACATAATATAGGGATCTACCAAGTGAAGGCACTGTAACAAAGCCAAACACATCACTATGAACCAACTCTAGAATCCCATTTGCCCTTGTCGAACCAGACAAGAACCTCACCCAACTTCGTTTTCCATATATACATTGTTCACAAAAGTTGACTTCTAAATTACATTCAAGAAAGTATTCAACCACACCTTTGTTATGCATAGTTCGAAGTCCTTTCTCTCCAATGTGTCCCATTCTCTCATGCCATAGCATGGTCGACAACTTTATGACGACTTGTCAGTTTGGTTTGGATCGACTCATCCTGAGTCGATTCAAGTTGAGTTGAAGTCGAGTCAACTTCAAGAACAATGACGTTGTTGCATCCAGTTGAGTCGACACTCCCTAGTAACTTGTATGGGGTTCCAATCTGAACTCCTTTCATTAAGACCATCACACCTCTAACCATCTTGCACAAATCCTTCTGAAATAGAGTGTGCACCCCTGCATCACACATCTTGTTGACATATATCATGTTTTTTTCCAAACCCAAAATGTGTAGCACACATGGAAGGGTTCTCCTCCTCCCATCCTGCAGTATTAGTCGAACTCTTCCGCATCCGACAATTTTGGCCGACGAGTCGTCCCCCAAGAACATGTTTCCTCCCTCATATCATTCATATTCACATAACCATTCTCTATGTGGTGTCATATGATAGGATGCTCCTGAGTCGATCAACCAAACATCTTGATTCGACTGTGTATTGGTTGATGCTAGGTACACATCGCCTCCCTTATCTAGAGTCATCTTTCTCTCAGTTGATTGCTTCTCATCAGATCCTGTACTGAATTTCATCACCTTTGAATTACAATCCTTTTCTTAATGCCCAACTTTACCGCATTTCCAACATCTTCTTGTCAACTAAACCAAGGATTTAGATATACCCTTCGACTTAGACTTTCTACAAGAGAATTTTCCTTTATCTCTGTCAACTGGCCGACCTCTCACCACTAAAGCATCTTTGGTCGATCCTTCGATTTTCTTTCTCATTTCTTCCAACAGTAGAGATGCAACCACATATTCTAGATCTAATGTGCTTGTATTACTCCCTATAGACATGACTAAGCTATCCCAGGAGTCTGGAAGAAAACATGATAGGATAATACATTTATCCTCCACAGAAGATAATTGGATTATAATGGTATTAAACACATTTAAGTGCTCAATATCTGAACTGCCATCACTCATCCTTAGAAGATACAATTTATTTTTGAGAAACAACTTATTTACTAGGGATTTCGATTGGTACAAGCTTCCCAACTTGTCCCACAATTTCTTCTCCAAATCTTCACCTAAGACATTCAACAATACCAGATCTTCAAGACAAGGTCAAATCGTACTCCTTGTTCTTCTCTCGATATTATCCCATTTTTTCGTCGACATACCTGCCGACATGGTACCTGGACAGATTTTTGTCCATTGTTATCGATCTAAAAGGAGATATTAAATTTTAATTTTCCAAAGCTCAAAATTATGGCCATTGGATTTTTCGATCTCTATTCTCGAGTTGCTCACCATTCTTTAACACAATATTTAGCACAATCTTTAAATATTTCAGACTTATGACTCTTATTGAACCTAGGGTTTAGTTGAGATTCATGGTTGTTAAGCCAAGCTTTGATACCACATGTTAAATATAAAGCTATAATACCACATATTAGGAAATGAGACACACTTCCATGCTAAACCTAGAAAAAGAGAGGAAGAAATATTTAATCAAGAAAGTAAATGACAAAGCAAACACACAGTACACAAATATTTTACCCTAGAAACCCAAATTGGGAAAACCAACATTCCTTGAGCGTTCTTCTCTCTTATTGGCTTATTCATTCAGAATAAAAGGTTACATGTCTAACCTTGGTCCACACCTAATAAATAATCAACATCATACCCTCTTGCTTACACAAGAAGAACATTGTAGCCAATTCTACTTACATCTACATGACCAACAACCTCTACTATTACAAACTCTTGGTGATTAACCATTCGTCCTCTAAAGATTCAATATTATTCATTATCTTTTACAGTCTTACAATGTGCCTTCTTTATAGGATTTACAATAGGTAAAACCCTAAATGAAATGCGTCCAAAAATGGTTACATATCCACGCAGATCATTGGCTAAAAATCTCGTGAATCTCAGGATTCTGTTACAGTTGACTACCAAGTCGAATTACTCGTTCACTACTAGTTGACCTTCATTCGGTCTTTAGTCTGTTGCCACATGCACACATTTTGACCTCTTTTCGGTTGACCTCTTCGACTTGTTGTCGATGTATTTACCATGTCGAACCACCTCAACCTTCAACTTCAACTTTACCTGGTCGACTCAACTCAACCTTCGACTTTCTTTTGATCCACCTCGACTTCATCTTTACCTAGTCAAACCACCTCGAACTTCGAATTCGACTGTCAGTCTATAAACCTCGACTTTCACTTCAAATAATACAACAATCCAACAATAAATGCATATTTTGTGTCGTGCCTTAGAGATTTCTTGGTTTCATTATGTCCAAGTATCGAATTATGGTGGATCCTTTTAGGGTTGAGGTGATACTTTGGTTGCCTCCCTTATGTATGATTCATCAACTTCAAATCTTGCAAGGAAAGACCAATTTCTTGCAATGCTTAATTTCAAACTACATTGATATTTCAAAAGGGTTCATGTGCCTTTTGAAGAAAGAATCACATTTATATTGGATGAATGAGCATAATGATCTTTTGATGCTTTAAAGAAATCCTTTGTGTTTACCCAATTATTGAGTCCTTTGGAATACAATGAAGACTTATTATTGTATCTTGTTGCATTTGAATCAACTACAGGTATGGATTTGGTTCAGGAAGATGAGTCACAATAGGAGCATGTGATTTTGTACTTTAGAAAAGGACTTGTTGGACCAAAGTTGAGATATTCCCATGTAGAGAAGTTTGCATCGACAGTAGTATATGTTGTTTAGAGACTTAGATATTACATCTCTCTTAGGTGAACCACTATTATCACATATTCTAAGCCAATGCAACATGTCTTGACGTAAAGGATTATTGGGGGCAAGTATTCGAAGTGGATTGTCATACTAAAAGAGTTTGACTTGGAATTTGTGACCTCAAAGTGCAAGAAGTTTTTGGCCTTTTCCAAATTGAAGTATGATTTACCTAGAGATATTGAGGATGTTGTTATAAATGAATCTTTGTTGGATGAATGTTTGTTCCTCATCCCCTCTTTTGATCCATGGTATGTAGATATATTTGTGTATCTTCAAACTAAATGGTTTACTTCTCACCTATCTCATGATGAACGTTGATGTATTCAACACAAAGACAAAAATTACCTTCTCATTGGTGACACTCTTTATCTTTGATGGGTAGACTTGATTTTGTTATGATGTTTAGTTCACAAAGAAGATGAGAAAATTTTGAATGTTCGCAACACTAGAGCATGTGGCAATCATCTTTCTAAGATGGAAATGAAAAAATTCTTATGCATAGGATACCTATTGTTAAAATTTTGGTATGCTTGTTTAACTATAGACAATGTCACATCATTGTCACCCAACCATACACATACACATATGCCACCCCCAAGCACAATAACCTTTTCTTAGATAAAATGATTACGACAAGTCCACACTAGAACCAACAAATAAAACCTAACCAGGAATACCTCTACTACAACAACAACACAATACCAAGAGAACATACCTCTACTAATAGAAGCACACCTTTACCAAGAGAAGTACACAAGAGAGATACCAAGAATACTAATATTACACCATGACAATTGTTTCACCACCCTCTCCAAACTTGTGCCTCCTTCTGCTGCAACTGTAGTTGCTACTCCTCAAACTTGCACCCTCCTTCTGTTGAGTGAAAGTGTGTACAAATGAGCTAAGGCATCACCTTATTTATACTTGTTCTGCTAGTGAACTTTTCCCACATGGCCCATCTGTCTTTTATGGAAAATATAATTTACTTTGACTTTTTGTAGCAGGGCCGACTTCCCTTTCTGGGGTTTTCTATTTTTTTATTATTACTCTCCTTGGGACGAATTCTCTTCTAGGGTTTTCACTCATCTGTTTAATGGTTCTCTTACTTTCAAAATATTCTATTCTAAGTACAAAGGTTACACTTGGAGGTTAATAACTCCCATCGCTACCAAAACATCAACACTCCCTCTTAGCTAGGGAGGTATTAACTAAGATGTTCTTCATGTAATGGTCTCAAACACATCCATCCATCTCACATGGCATGGGTAAGAATCACATGGTCTTGTAGACTAGTCTACAGGTAGCATCATCATATCCACACATGATATCTCATGATCAAACATATCATGTCATAAGTAGCATGGCCAAACATGCCATCTCATGATCAAATAGATCATGTAACAAGTAACACCATCATAGCCACACAATCTCTTTCATAGTCACACACACACACTATCTGATGGTCATGTCATAGTCATGCATATGGGCTCTCATCATCCTTCCAAGATTTATGTCATCACGAGGCTTCAACTTGCCAACTCACACAGAATCTGGCGTCTAGTTCATACAAAACTGGGAACTCACCAACCCACACATAATATTGCATTTAGTTCATAGAGAACTAGTAGCTTTCCAGCTCACACATAATCTGTCATATAGTTCATATAGAACTAGTAACTCGCCGGCTCACACAGAATCTAGCATCTAGTTCATACATAACTAGTAACATGTGTACTAGACTATTTCACTAGAGTAGCAATATCTCAACGTACCAGACTATTTCACTAGAGTAGCTATGCATACCAGACTATTTCACTGGAGTAGAAATATCTCAACATACCACACTATTTCACTTAAGTAGTTATGTGTTCTACACTATTTCACTGGAATATCAATATCTTAGCGTACTAGACTATTTCAATGGAGTAGCTATGTGGACCAGACTATTTCACCGGAATAGAAATATACCAGACTATTTCACTGGAGTACCTGCGTACCATAATATTTAATTGGAGTAGATATGCATACCAAAATATTTCACTAGAGTAGCAATATAACAGACTATTTCACTGGACTACCTTTGTACCAGAATATACCATGTTGTTATCTGGAGTCGCATATGTAAATAATCACCCCCTCTTACTAAGGAAGTCCTTCTATAACACACCAAGATTGTCTCTGAAGTACACAAACTTCACTCTCGACAGAGGCTTGGTCAACACGTCTGCTATCTGCTCACCTATAGCGACATACTGGAGCTTCATTGCCCCCTTCTGCACCATATCTATGATATAATGGTACATGATCTCGATATTCTTGGAATTATCATGAAACGTCGAGTTCTCCAACAAATTCACACAACTTAGTTTGTCTCACTAGATACAAGTCGCCTCTAACTCGAGATCAAACAATCTTGCAAGCAGCTTCTGAAGCCACAGTGCTTCGATGCTATCTAAACACGCTACCATATACTTTTCCTCATCCATACTGAGCACCACACTCGTCTGTTTCCTGCTAAACCACGAGATCATAGCTGATCCCAAATCGAAGAAACATCCAGATGTACTTTTTGAGTTTGCGACACTACTGGCCCAATCTGAATTAGTATGGCCTTGCAATATTATCTCACGATCCAAAACATATCTGAGTCCATAGTCATTGTACCTTTCAGGTACCTCATCACATGTTTTTTTGCAATCAAGTGAACACCTCTAGGTTCGACCATATATTGACTCAATGTGTTCACCGCAAAACATATATTTGGTCTTTTGTTTGTTAAGTACAACAACAAACCAATCATTTGTTTATACACGGTGGCATCCACTATCTTTGAAGTTATATCACTCAATAACTTCAGATTTTTCACCATCGGTGTAGGAAGCCAATCCCAGGCTCATAAAATAATTGTCTGGCATATCCTGCCCTGGGTCCCTGCTTAAGCATGTACAAAGATTACTTCAATATGCAGACATGAGACTCCTTTTCATGTATCTTGTGGCTTCTCTATGTACACTTCTTATGACTACTTGAGCAAGTGTCTTGTCATAATCTTATCCCTCTTGCTGACAAAATCCTCGGGCCACAAATAAGGCTTTGTACATCTCTATGTTGTCATCAAAAACATGTTTGATCTTATAGATCAACTTGAAAGTCACCACTGACTTCCCTTCTAGTCTTGGAACCAAGGAAAAATCTATATCCAAGTCCTTCTGATTGACTTCCTCCTCTATCACTAAAACAATAGAATCTTCCTAGGAGGTTTCATATCTCCTCAAAGCCTCCGAAGCTTCAATCTAGTCTTCTCAACTCATGACACCTATCTATCAGTCATGTAAGATGTCTCTCTCTCTCCCATCTAAATCTAAGGAGGAATACTTTCTGAATGAAATTTTCTAAGCCATTGACTCCCTCTGAGATCAAGCTCACTTCGAGTCTCCATTCTCCCTCTAAAGCTTGACTCCCTCTGAGTTTATATAATCTTTGAAGGCATCTTCTCCCACTATATGTGATGATTTCCTCTGAAGTCTCATATGAATGGTCTTGGGGAGGCTGCTCATCCCTACTAGATCGTGAGGGTTGAATCCCTCTAAATTCTAGCTCCTTTTGAGCTAGTACTTGGTGGGGCCACCTGCCTCACCACTGGTGGATCCATATTCTCCTCATGATATGGCTCATCAATGATATATATCTTTGCTTCTTGCAAAGCGTCACAGGACCATGCTGGTCTCTTCTTGGTTACCGCAACGATTCTCGGTAGGCCTTTCTAGCTCAATTAACTCTCCCGATGATCTGAAGAGTGATCAACTGCATTAGAGGGATTTGTTCAGTTATCTTTGGAGCCTTATACTCCTTAAAATCAATCTCCATATGAGATACTATGTATCTTGCAAAAGTACCCTTCTTATTCCTATTTTTCTTAGGTACATGGATGTATGTGGTCGAGTATACAACTTCTTATCTGGGTAATCTTCTCCATGTATAAAACTAGAGACCATCTAATATGTTTCCTCTTATAACTGTCACTATAACTTCCCTCGAATTTATCACCTATGACTTTCCTTGAACAAGAGCCAAAATAAAAATGCAATAATAAGAAATAGAAACAACTCTCTTCTAGCGATGTGACCAATCTTTCCTCCATGTAACCTGCCTGAAACAAGAAACAAAAACAACAATATATCCATGATAATTGTTATCCCCTACCCTAGGGATAACTAAGTTGATCATGTCTCAAGGCCCACAGGTCCTATACATGGAATGTCAAGAGTCGGATGACTTGAGCATGGCCTCGGAGGGCCCCTCTTTTCTTTAGTGGTGTCTATTATCAGCAACAACAATATCCATCTTACCAGTTTGGTCCTGAAGTAGCAGTAAGTCTTGCTCCATAAGGTAATGATTCCAGGTATCATGGTATGTGTCACTTTGATTCTTGAAGCATTTGAATATGTTGCATTGAATTCTCCTTCATTTCATAATGTTTTCTTGGAACATATTCTCTTTGACTTGTTCATATCTGGAAGGGTGACATGATTCCCTAGTAAGTTGATCTCCCTTTAGGATGGTTTTCCAATGGGTGAGTCTATGAAAGGTCATCGTATGTTCCCTTCATACTTACCACTTTCCATCTTTATTCCTCTCATCTACCCTACCTTTTTTCAGGAATTGGGATTTTCCACACTAGGAAGGGTTGTACCTTGCCTTGTGGAAGAAGGGGATAAAGGCCCAGAGGGTAAAAGTAGCTGGCAAGAGTTAAAAGCCAAGAATGAAACCTTTGAGATGTTTCAACCAGACATTCCTGATAGAGCAGTAAAAATATTCTTAGTAAGAAAAGGGAACCCGTAAGATAAATAAACACTCAAGGTATTATTTAGTGGATAGGAGGTCCCATCATGAGCCGACCTATTATTGTTGATGATTACAGCTGCGTGAGATATCCTCCAGAACACAGATTGAGTGAGTCAGCTTGAGAGGAAGCCCATGAGTTGGTTGTGTGGTTCCTCTCTGAGATGGATATGGAACGTTGTGTGAGCTGTGTGGGGTGAGGAAGCCCATGAGCTGAGTGTGTGGTTCCTCTCTGAGACAAAGATGGAATGTTGTGTGCCCCTATGTGGGGAATCCCATGAGTTGGGTGTGTCGTTCTCTCTGAGACGAAGATGAAACACTATGTTCCCCTGAGAAGGGAAGATGCCCATGAGATGGGTGTATTGTTTGAGATGAAATGATGTGTACCCCTGTGAGGAGTGAAGGATCCCATGTGATGGGTTTACTGTTCTCCTTTGTGCAGAGAGTTGAGATGATGTGATACTCCAGATGATTCTCGTGTGAGACGCAGTGAGAAAGAGATCTGTTGAGTTGGATGTGCCTATGGCTGAGCACAGATGAAAGTGATCCTAGTGGTTGAGAACTAGTGAGTGTGATTCTTCTGTGAGACGTAGTGAGAAAGAGATCTGTTGAGTTGGACGTGCCTATGGCTGATCATAGGTGAACGTGATCCTAGTGGTTGAGCACTAATGAGTGTGATTCTCTTGTGAGATGTAGTGAGATAGAGATGTGGACATCCCTGTGGCTAGGAAGAGATGGATGTGCCCCTAGTGGTTGAGAAATAGTGGGTGTATGAGATCCCATGCTATATTGTACAAGTGTCAGACTTACCTGTAACCCTATTTGTGATGTAAAGGGTACAGGTCGGCCCCACCATAAAGTGAAAGATAATTAATGTAAAATATAATTAATATGGTAATTATTAATTATATTGTGAGTTATTGAGGTCGTCCCTATTGTTCCAATAGACATTATTGTTGACAGTTTCAGTCTAATATAAATAAAGGTAAATTCCCCATTGAGGACTCATATTACAAGTGTGAGTTTGGAAATTTCAGCAAACACTTGTTCTTGGGAAAAGTACGCACCTCTCTTGGGTGCTAGTCTTCTAGGGTTGTGAGCACCCTTTTGTGTGCTAGGTTTATGGTGTGGGAGGTATTTCTCTTGAAGAATATAACAAAGGATTGGTTGGGTTTTCTTCCCTTGTTGAGAAGGGTTTCCCAGGCTAATTCTTGTGTACTTGTGCATGGTGTTTCTTCTTGTGATCTTGGTTGTTGCAACAAATTGTTTATGGTTTAAGTAAAATGATAAAAATGGAATGAAATTCATGATTAAGCCTAGATTATTGAAAAATCAACATGGTATCAGAGCATAGGTCTTGAATAACCCATTGCACAAGAAAATTTCAGTCATCCTCTCTCTTCTGCAAAACCGTATGACCCTCCTAGGGTTTCCAGAAAATCTGTACGACCTACCTTTCTGAGGACTTTCAACACTTGTCACTTGGACGTTGGGGACAAAAAGTGTATGGGAGTGTATGGAATCCTCCAATGCATTTCCAACAAGATTCATATTGCATTTCCGAGCATTTTGACTTTTTGGCCCTAGGGTTTCTAGGGTTTTGCTAATTTCTGCAGAAATTTTAGAATTAGGGTTTATGCAACTCATTGAAGGAGATTTTCAGCTCACCAGTATTTTTGTGACATTATTAAGGATTATTGTTGGCAGTCATAAGCCCAAAAAAAACTAAAAGTGCTAGCCTATCCTAGTCGTTAGGTTTTCTATCCCAGTTGACAAAGGTTTGTGAAGAATCTAAAATATGATGAACATAATCATGATAGAAAACAAGCTTAGTGAATCAAGCAAACTTAGTTCCTAGAAGCCAAGACTTGAAGGAGATGAAGACATCAATAGATCAACACCCTCAAGTATGCACTTGTATATATTATTTGTATCATTATTATGAGGGTACTTGTGGGAGGAAGGAACCTTTGCTGAAGTCATGAATCTAGAGGGATCTCAATGCATTAAGAGGAACAACACACTGGAAGTAAAATACTCCATGTTTGATTGTTTTAATTATCATGCCTCTAACCTACATTTCTAAAGTTTTCTACATTACAAGTAGGTGTTGTAGTTGTGACAACAATCCTTAAATTGTTTTGATTCTAGAGATGTACTTATTATTCTCCTTTAGGAGATATTTTTGTCTTGTTTCCTTTCGTTTGTTTTCTTGTTCCAGGCAGGTTAATAACAAAGGAATATGGTTGTACTTCAGACTTCAGAGGGATTCAAAACTATTTGAGAAGGAGGAATAACATAACCATCATTAAGGAAACCAATGCAATAATGCATGATCATAATATTTCTATGATTTTGTGGGCAGAAGCATGCATGACACAGTGTATGTTCAAAACAAGAGTCTTCACCAAATTTTGAAGAAACATAACTCCAGAAGAAGCCTTCACCGGAGTGAAGCCCGATATTGAACACTTCCATATATTTGGGTGCCCAATGTATTTTCATATACCCAAAGAGAAGAGGTATAAGCTATAGCCTTCAGGGATAAAGGATACATATATGGGATAACAATGAATCTTTGAAGACATATCGGATCTACATCCTTGGTCAAGGATAGATTGAGAAAAACATATATGTTTCCTTTGAAGAAGAGATAGCCTGCCAAAGATCCAGAGAATCTTAGATGGAGATTGACAGTGAGACAATGCCTTCTCCCCATTAATCAGTTCAGAGGGAGACAATCATTATTCCATCTGATCCAATTGCTCCAGTTGATATGCCCAAAGATATTGCAGTAGGGCATAAAAGGCCTGCCTAGGCTCAACAAACTCTGCACGAGGCAGAGGAACATACAAGCCCCTCAAGGCACATCCCGAGAGAGCAAAAGATATTTTCGAGCTACCCTTCATCCATGAGCCACTTCATTGATTATGAACCTTCTTGTCATGGAGAAGCGGCAAGTGAACATGTATGGAAAGATGCCATGACAGAAGAATACCAATACATATTAAAGAATGATGTATGAGATATTGTTCTGAGACCAGAAGGGAAGTCTGTGGTGACTTCCAAGTGGATCTATAAGATCAAGCATGCAACTGATGGAAGTGTCGAGAAATACAAAGCAATATCTATAGCCAGAGGATTCCCACAAACAGAGGGAGTTTTCTATTGAAATAATGTAACTGCGAAGAGTATTCTTATTCTTATTGTTATTTTATTCATTGGATTAATCCCCATTGTGGATTAATCATGTCGGTAATTGTATTAGGACCAAATCCCCTTTTGCGGATTGATCATTGGACAATTGTAATAGGCAGAATAAGAAGTTGGCTCCAACAGTTATTATTGAGACCCAGAATTAAATTAAAGGTGGGTTTACCCACCCAGAGTGAGAGGTCGGCCCTGCCAGTGAAACCCTTTCACACGTGCTAGTCTTTTATATATAGGGAGGCTAGCGCCTCACTTTAATACACAACTCACTTGCTTAGTTTGAGAGACAAGTTCTGATCTGTTACCGGCAAAGGAGAGAAGGAGAAGAGTGGCGCATCTTTTGGAGAGGACTTTTTGTAATGGTTTGAGTTATCTCTTGACATTGTATTGGCAATTTATGATAAGGAAGTTTTTGTTGGGTTTTCTTCCCCTAGAGGGTTTCCCAGGATAAATGTTGTGTCTCTTGTGAATGTGTATTTCTCAGTGATCTTGTTCTTATGTTGCTCTTATCTATTGAAATGAAAAGAACTATAATAATGGCATAAACATTAACATGGTATCAGAGCCAACCTGAAGGAAGCATATTTCGCAAGAGGAAAAACGTCACTGTTACCGTACCCAAAAATTAGGTTTTTTCAAAAGTGAAGCTTTTCAGCTCCAAAACTACCTAGAAAGTTGCGCCCTCCCCCAAGGATCATTTTGGCACTTAGAGAGCACCTTTTCAGTGGCTATATCTCCCGAAAAGTGAAACCCTAGTTTCACAAAGTACCAAAAAACCAGAAAACCAGAGTACCAGAAGTACCAGAAGTACCAGAGTACCAGAAGTACCAGAAAACCAGAAGCACCAGTCCAGAAATACACAGATCAAGTTTGAGGGGGTAAAAGTTGGATTTTTGAAATTCCGACTGCACCAGCTAACTCGCCTCGGCTCAACGCATCTATCCCCTGGATCAGATGTTCAAAACTCGAAGTTTGAAAAATTAGGGTTTCCTCATAAAACCCTAAGTTGCAGTTGCAGTTGCAGTCCCAAAACCAGTTGCAGTTGCAGTACCAGTTGCAGTTGCATCCGTAGAACCAGTTGCAATCACCCTTGAAGTTATCTCAAGAATTGGCAATGATTACCGCTGCTACCAGATGGAGCCACTACTTGCAAATGCTATCAGAGGTATGTACTTACATATGTTTAATGGTTAAACCCTAAAGAGTATTTGCAGGAGAAGGGATCTCTTACCATAGATCCAGAAGGATCTCAAGATCCAACACATTCAGAGGAATGATGCAACCCAGGTGT